>JAXDDW010000099.1:432500-477500 GCA_034670385.1 Hoplostethus mediterraneus
TGTAAAAAATTTCATTAATTTGTCAAATAATTTAATTCATCCTTTGAAAAGTACCATGATTTGTTTTAATTTTGTGCAGTTTGTAAGAGAAGTGTAACTTTTATAAAAGTTTCCATTTTGGTGTTTCTGCTGACACTGTTGTGTTGACAAGTAACCCAACATATGAGTTACCCCAAACTACACTGGCGGATGTGTTGAAAATGACACATCCTTTTTAAGAGTGATATAATTTCTATTCTGCATATAATACCACCACTGGACAGCAGTGGGCACCATTGCACCATAGATAGAGAGACAGAGAGAGAGAGAGAGAGAGAGAGAGAGAGAGAGAGAGAGAGACTCAGAAGACGAAAGATAGTTTGAATTACAGAGACACCCAAACAAATTGACAGACTGACAGATTTATCGATAGATAGAAATAGATAGATAGACAGATAGACAGACAGATAGATAGATAGTCAGATAGATAGATAGATAGATAGATAGATAGACAGACAGATAGATAGTAAATAGGCAGGGCAGTGGAGGAGAGTGGAAGAGAGACAGCGTGATAGCGTGACCACGATGGATTGCACCAATGACAAAGTACTAAGGAGATCAAACCCAGAAAAATAAGGGTAGGGGGAACAAATTGCAAGCCATGGGGGGAGGTGGGGCAGTGATTGCCATGGCAACAACAATAAGCACTCACAGTTATATTACACCTGCACAACATGTTCTGCACCACACACACACACACACATAGATACACACATATAAAACTACAAACAACAACTAGGCATGCTGCAGAAGACGAGAGCAGAGAGTGAGGGAGGAGAATGAATAATTAGCCAAGAGTTTGGATCGTACCATGGATGGCGTAGCAGAAGGAGGGGTGGAAGTATGGAGGGATGGAGGGATAGTGGAGGAGGAGGGGAGGCGGACGAGGTTACCGTCGGCGCGTACCATTGGTCTTACCACAGGGGGGTGAGAGGAGGAAGAGGAGGAGGTGGAGGACGAAGAGGAGGAGGACGAGGACGAGGAGGAGTCAGCTGGCTTTAAGGAAAGGCAACAAAGATCAGCACTAGAGCAGCGCCTTGGTGTGTGTGTGTGCGGTGTGTGTACGTGTGTGTGGGTCTATGTGTGTGTGTGAAGAGGGCAGAAGTGTGTGTAGAGGGAAAATAACTAGTGAGACTTTTGCACTAGCCCACACTAAAAATAACTATTGCCCATGGACTAACAGGGTAGGCAACATCAACCTTCACATAGTAGGAAGGTGAAAAAAATAATTGAATCTGGACCGGGAGGGAGAATGCTTTTATCAGATTACTGTATATATATATAGTCCCATTCCCTGCAAAGGCAACAAGATCAAGCAAGTCATCCCACAAGAGGTTAAAGTATTCCAGATCAGAATACTAGAATATTGAAACCTATAGGACATGTAGGATATTGGGATGTTCCTGCCCAACGCCTTATGGGCCAAAATAATGAATGTTGGTCCAAGTCAGTCAGGAAGGGGAAAGAAGTTGATTGTATATGTGTGTGTGTGTGTGTGTGTGTGTGTGTGTGTGTGTGTGTAGTGGGGGATAGAGGGGCGCTTCTATAGCTATCTCTGTCTTTCTGCCAGCTGAAGTTACAGTACAGTAATAGTGTTTGAAGCGTTGGCTACGATTGGGCTACCAAATGCATCTCGGTGTTAAAGGACAGTGCCTTGTTTTTATGTGTTATTCATGTTGTTCTTTGACTTGACGGTAGTCTAAGATCCAGGTGAAATGGGAATGCAAGGTTTGGCTCTTTTACTTCTTTGACCAAGTGTGGTTACAGTTGCACACCACTATGATCCCGATTAATGCTTAGCAGTAACTAAATTTATTGAACCATTTGTTGAACCAAACCATACATTTCAGTTTCATCTGTCTGATAAAGTACTCTCAGGCTAAAGAGGCATCAGAATATCACATTAAAAAAGACAGGAAATAATGGTTAAGATCATCTCAGTTCCCCTACTATTCAAGCCAATGGACAAAGATGATTTTATATCAAGGATGCTTTTGGTAAATCAGAGCCTGTGACAATTGAGTAACACTGAAAAGCACACGGGTAGTATGCCTCATAGGGAGACATCCATTGGTCATCCCTGGTACTGCAACATTTCAGACTTCTCAGAGCAATAGATTAGTTAACTAGTAGTTTAATCTATGACTCAGGAAATCTTCAGTCTGCTTCAGTATGGGTCCTGTTAAAATATCTTACCACAATATAAATGCAACATCACTCCCATTCATCTTGCTGAATAAAGACTGACATAGCATGATTGGTGGCAGACACAGGTAAGATTAGCTTGAATGGTAGTAGGAAGTAAGGAAGGTAGGAAGGAAAGATGAAGGTAGGGAAGGAAATAAAAAAGAAAAAGGAAGAAAGAGCATCAGGAAAGAAAGAATGAGGGAATAAAAGGTAGAAGTAAGGATGCAGGAAGGAGGAAAGAGGGCAGGAACACATGAACGAAAGAGGGAAGGAAAAGGGGAGGGAAAGAAGGGAGGTAGGAAGGGACGTGGTAGGAAAGGAGGATGGAAGGAATAAAAGACAGAAAGAATGAAGGAAGGAAGGAAGGAAGGAAGGAGGCATTTACAGGTATTCTAACAGAACCATACACACCTTTATGGTTATGCACAGTAAACTGCAGGGGGCGCTATTTCATCAGGCTTTATTACCAGAACATACACTAGTGTATTACAAAGGCTTGCTGTCCACCACTTTTCTGATTGGCCACCGACAAGAAACTATACAAACTGATTGAGTGAGTGAGTAGAGGGGTTGGGGCGTGTGTGTGTGTGTGTGTGTGTGTGTGTGTGTGTGTGTGTGTGTGTGTGTGTGTGTTTATGTTGGTTTAATCCATGCTGAGTATCATGGTTTGTCTTGCTGTAGTGTAGGAGAGAGATAGCCAACAATCCACTGTAGTCCATCAAGAGAAAACTCCAGCCCTCAGAAAGGGCCAGCTGGGTCAATTTGAAATTAATTCAAATCTGAATTCACTCCAGTTTCAAAGTGAATTCAAAACCAATCCATTATAATTCTTAGGGAGAATGGGTGGTTCTGTTCACTTCAAATACTCAGCGAACCAGAAACAAATTAAAGTCAAACCACAATCACATAATCTTAACTACGTTTCAACGGAAACAACAAACTAGGTGTTATTGCATCAGAGACTACAGTGGACTTGTGGCCCTGGAAGACCCATGCACGGATTGTAATTGTAACCAACAGAATCTCAGTAGAAAAACAGTAAATTTTGAAATAAATACAGTCCATTCAGGCTGAACTGAAGTGCAGATGTGAGCTACTGTGGCCGCCAGTACTTGCAGCTCACAGTATCTGTCAGCAGCTTATATTTAAATAATTACTTTATGTCAAGAACTGTTTTCTCACATTGCACGTCATTTTTCAGAGCAAAAATTCACAGTTCAATAGGTCACATAGGTCTCTTGAAGAAGTTTGTAAGTCTTTACCCTAGATTTTAAATTTTGACACTATAAACATATATATTACATTTTATTTATTTGTTTCACTTCTCTCTGCTTAAATTGTAAATGGTTGTAAAATAGAAGTGGATTTTAATTTCTTAAGAATCCTTTTTAAAATACATAGCAGATGATTGGTGGCCTCTCAGGTCATGTGACACGCATGAGAGACCCATGTAACCCAGCTTGCATTTCAGGTGAGCAAGCGGCACTGCGAACCAACGAGAAAGAAGAGAGAGAGAGAGAGAGAGATAAACATCCATAAAAGAAGAGTTGAGTGCACTGAAAAAGGCTCAGAAAGAGAAGAAAAGAGAGGGAGATGGAGGAGAGGAGAAAGGGAGGAGGCATTCCGGAAAGAGAGTGAGAGTAATAGGTAGATGCAGTCCATACCGGCATCGTCTGCAAGACACCGCTCAGAGCAAACCACTACCAATCTGTTCACACTAGTTCTACTCAAACCAAACCAAAAAGTAAAGGAAATCATAGAGGATTTAAGAAGCACCCGCAGGTTGCTAGGCAGAATTGGAAAACCAGAATTAGGGGAAGATTCTGATTCGCTGACCAAAAAAACAGCAGCTAATGTAAGCCAGGAGAGCACCCTGGTATTGTGGGACAAAGCAGCAGAGCGGGTGCGCTCAATGGACATATTTTGGCCGTTCAATATGTACTAAAGGGAAAGTGATGACTTTTGTTGAACTGTTACTGCACTTCAATATGCACTTAGGAATGCAATGAAAGAGTGGTACCTGTTGGTTAGCTACTACTATTAGTATCTAATAGCATTGCTCAATATGTTAAAAAGCATTAATTACTGCTTAGTGCCACATGAAATACAGTAGCAGCCTAAATTTAAAGGTAAGAAGGTCCCAGTTAAAAAACAGTTTGAAGTGCGGAGGGTTTCTTAAAAAAGAAAGATAAAAACATGGCAGCTCAAGAAAATTGCAACAACATTAATGGTAGCTTGGGTATCTCATCACCCAAATTATTAAAAACCACCAGAGACGAAAATAAAAACGACTTGGAGCATGCCTTTAGGTTAGAAGTTAGAGAGAAAAAAATGAATCAATCAGTAAGAACTGCAAACCAATCAACCAAACCAATCAAACCAAATCAAAATCCAAACCAAGGTATTAAGTGCAAAGTCAATGACCTGTATAGATGACAAAAGATGTATATCTCCGGCCCAACGATGTAGGATAACGTTTAGTGTAAATTCAGTATAACTGTAGGTAATAAATCAATAGCTAAATATCACTGTGACAGCTTTTATCAAGTAAGTATATATCTATTTATCTATCTTGTCTGACACATGTAGAATTTGCTTCAAGACCCTAAACAACCTGATGAAAATATACAGAATTTTGTGATACTCAATACTCAAGATTTCTGTAATAACGAGAATAAAATAACATAAAATAGAATAAATAACTGAACAGTCTAGACGTTAGACTGGTGTCATTCATAAGCAGCTTTGTCAGCCTCTCATGGGGACAGATAGATTCCCTTTCTAAAGGCAAGAAAACAACTGCCAAGCTCATACACCCCTGGGATACACTAACCTGATTTGTATGCCTGACCAGTGCTGTCTGAGGTGAAACTCCGCACTGCATTTCACCACCAGGGAACATGCCAGCGTTCCAGTGTGCACCTCTTTTCCTTGGTTCATGTCGTCAAACCAGTGGTAAACTTACATTTGAGGGGGTGAGTGTACTGCAGCTACCCCTATATATGGATACCTATCGCAGTTATCTGTTTTGTCTAGAATGGATGTGGCACAGAAAAAAGAAAGCATGGTGTAGCTAACAGACTAATATTTGGGAGGGGGCCAATGCTGTAATGGACACACATGCTATAACAAGTATAACTGTTATTACACTCAACTACACAAACGCCTCTGAGTAACCAGCGGCCGTATGCCTATCACATAGAGGTTTATATGCAGGTATCTGTATATTATGTGGGTGAATTAGAATCTATAAGTAGCAGTAATGTACTGTAATAAAAATTACAAAATACAATAAATGTATGTGAAAGACACTAACTTTCAATTTTCTTCTAATACAAAACAATTACCCTTAAAGCAATAATTTACATTATAAATCATTGCTGATGTATCCATAGGGATGAAATGCAATATGTTTTAATTGCTTTGTAGAAAGCAAGAAGGCTGCTATTGTACACCTCTATGCTGTACCATGGCGCTGAAAGGTTTATGAATTGACACACAGACAGTATAGACGAACACTGTTTGAGAGTATTGCCTCCAAGTAGAGGATCCACCTCACTTTGTTTCACTATTTTGTGTCCCCGAAGGACTGGATGCTTGCTAAAAGGGATGCAAAGTGCTTTCAGATGGAAACTGTGACATGATATTTCCTACAAACAACTTATATTATATATTTTCACAGTTTACATGTTAGCACCTTTTTAGCGTGACGTTCAGATGGTTCTTTGGCCTGAGGGCAGTCGAAGAGCCGGGTGCTAATGCGAAATGTGTCCAGCCACATGGGTCACATGGTCCTTCGACTACTCTCTTGCCAAAGAGCAATTTGATCAGCACATGAATAAAACAGCAATTATCACTGAAGTGTAAATACGATAGACACTCAACATTTGACTTGTGTTTGGGATATTTGGCTTAGCACACACAACTACATTCTCATTCAGCACCACTGTTGACCACGGGCCATTCACGTCGATAATAAATGAATTCATACATACATTTACATAAATTTCATGGGTCTGGGGTAAATCCATTTATGGATCAAATTGTTCCCCATGTCTGCACATTGCTGTTGTCGGACAAAAACAACACAACTGAAACTTGTGCTTTTCTATTTCTCACCTGAATCGAAAGTTTCCGTGGTCATTGATGTATTGGATGACTGTCATGACCCTTAAACGCCAGTGTGTATTTTCAAAATTCAACAGTATTATCTACCAGGCCTGGATATACCACCTTTATATCTGTCATGCTATACAGTGTCAATCATGCCAAGGGGAATATCCCCTGTGGCAATGATGAAAGATAAAACAAAACCAATGTGAATCCAAACCAAGTGCTGAGACAATGCAATAGTATTGGTTCTATTGACAAATGCAATAGTTTCTGGTGCTATTGATGCTCAGCAGACCGAGGCATAAATACCTATCTGGAGCAGTTTCAAATATTAGAAACCCATAGAAAATACTAGTAAAATTACTTAAATCAACTTTTTACATTTCTGAAGATAAACAGAGGGGGTAAGCAATGGGCATGAGAGGGGGATAGCATTTCCTTATTAAAAAAGTTGCTTTACAGCCCCCGTTGTTTACATTAGATTTTAATGGTTAAATGGAGATGGAGGAATGATCATTTTACCTCCCCACCACCCCCTATGTTAAATTTGACCAGTGTCACAAGGTATCCAAGCGTCTATCGAGTTCACAAAGTTCCCTAAGCATCATTTCAAATATTAGTGTTTCATAAACATAGTTTTAAATAGCAGAAACCCTTTATTGGGTATTGTATTTTGATTGGCTTACATCTGGCTGTTTTCACTGCCAAACGTATTCAACCATTGAGTTCAAATGTAGCACAGCTGAAGTTTCCTAATCATTTGAAAGCATGCGAGATGGGTATCAGTCCTCGGTCTGTTTGTGTGTGTGGGAATGAGAGAGCAGGCAGGCAAGAAGGGAGGGAGGGAGTTGGACTACTTACGTTAACCTCAGTGATCGCTATGTCAACAATGCTACCCACAACTATCAAGGCATCAAATGTGTTCCATGCATCAACAAAATAATGCTGCATAGGGGTGGAAAGAAAAGAAAGAAAAAAAAGAAAGAAGAGAAAACAAAAAACGACAGAACATAAGACATTTAAAAATGGAAAGAACCGAAATTAAAGGAGAGAGGAGAAAAATAAGATAAAAACCGTTATATACATGAGCGTTGGGGTTTTAGTTGGAGGAGAGGGAAAGAATTGACAAATTAAATGACAGCGAAAAGAAAAGAAGGAGCAAAGTCTGAAAAAGATGGACAGCAGAGGAAGAGCAGCAGCGATCGGTCATGCTTGTCCATGAGAGGAAAATGTCAACAACAACAACAACAACAGTAAACAACAAATTGCAACAAAATCACAACCAAAAAACGCCCCTTTTGCTGCAGTCAAAAATGAAAGGTGTACAAGGCTTGTGATTGGTTAGTGAGTTAGATTAGTTAGTAAGGGAATCAAACCTGAGGACATGTCACAGTCTGGTAGAAAAAAAAAGGATTTCATTTTTTCTCAAGAACCCCGCAACATTTGAGGTATGGAACAAAGAGAAGCTGGTATCTTTTGAGGACTTAAGCCCCTTGCTTTTGTAGCTAAACCCTGTCCCTGTTGCTTCTACGGTCTTTAGAGAACTCAGGAAGAAGCTTGTTCTTGTTCAGGAACCTTTGTGGCTTGGGTCCCCCGAGTGGCAGCGACCATCTTGGAATTAAGGATGGGGGGGTGGGGGGGGGGGTGGGGGAGGAGAAGCAAGAGAAAGAGGAGGAAGACAAAGAAGAGAGGGAGGAGAGACCACAACATACACCAGAGCGCGGTGTGGGACACAAGATAGCCACAGAGGAGAGGAGAGTAGCAGGAAAAGGAGAAGAGGAAGAGAAGTTAGAGAGACAGACAGAAGGAGAGTGACTGAGAGAGAAAGAGGGAGAGACAAGGAGAGGGAGAGTGGGCATCGTACTTACGTTGATCTCACTGAGAATGACGTCTATTATGCTGCCAATTACGATGAGGAAATCAAACACATTCCAGGGATCACTAAAGTACCCCTACACAGGATAAGGTGAGCAGGAGGAGGAGGAGGAGGAGGAGGAGGGTAAGAAAGGTAGGTTAGAAACAACATCTCTTGCCACCTCACAGCCCTACTGAGGTGGTATGAGATCGTGTAGTACACTGAAAAAGAGAAAAATTCAGCTACGCTTGATTAACAAGTAAAAGAAAGGACCCTTTTTATTCTAATTCTGATCAACAGAATAAACACATTTCCTTTGCATTACCTGTTCATCAAGTGCAGTTGAATTTTCCCATTTGTTAAGGATGGTGGGTTAGAGAGGAATTATTAAATTCTTCCACCTGCCTCTTGGGGCGATTCTGCATAGCTGTGGCAAGTTAATACACTTTGTTTACCTAAGTTATTGCAGCCAATTCATCATCAGCATTGGTACAAAGTGAGCATTTATGAAAAGCATCTACACGGCTTTAGGCCAAAACAGTATTATTTAGGCTAGTAAAAATAGCTAAGACATCATGGGTTTGTATTTGATGCACTTAAATCAGAACGAAAGTCAAAGCTTACATCTCTACTTCCTGGTGTGGATGCTAACTTCCTGTTCAATGAAAAGTGATGTGACAACCAGGGATGTAACGTAGGGATTTTTGGCCACTAGCCTGGAAAGAAGCTTTTCAACATTTCCATACAAATGAAATTAGATCCAATTCGAATTCTGGCTCTGAAATGTAGGCACTGTGGGCTAGCAGGCTAGTGGTATTCCCATAACTGCACCTATGCTATGCAACAGTTAAAACTGTTTCTCTGTAAGGACTACAGATGGTGGGGGAAGTTAAAGTGGGAAAGGTCTGAAGGGTCACACTGGAGAGTCTGGATAGATGGGATGCAAGGCCTCTACCCTTGACATCAATTGAAATCCATTCTTTTATGTTGTTATCTTGTATGTTTTACACTTACTATACATCCATATATATTATATTGTACTTAATAAGCTGCATCATATCATGTTGTCATTTTTTCCACATATTTGAATTGTATATAATTTGTTTAATTGAAAGAAAATCAAATAATCAATAAAGTTTATGCTATATGTACAAACAAATCACACCCAAACTATTATTTTGGGCATCAAAAAGACTTGAACTGACAGACAGATATGGAGGGAAGCAGAGAGAGGATCAATAAGACTAATCCATATTAAGCCTCCTCTAATCAGCAGCTGAAGTATCATCATAACGCCAGAAGCTCCTCATCTGCACCATGGGCATTATGCAAATATTACAAGCTCCTCACAACCAATTTTTAATGACGTTTTTTTCCAAGGTAAAGATAGGACTGTAAAAGCAATGCTGGCATTAACATGCAAACGTTGATTTATAGATCGATTTAATTAAAAAAAAAAGTGAACAGTTCTGCTGACAGCTTAAGAACACGCTCAGTTATTCATAATAATGCCATGCATTAACTGAAAACATCTAGAAACCAGTGTTCCTGTTCCTGGCGGGGAAGGCTTAGACTGTGACACCTGTTCAAAAAGTAAAGGCATTAGCATGGTGGTTCTCACTGGAACCAATGTGACTGGAGTTGTTTTCCGGGGGTGTAAGTAAAGGCATTAGTTAGCTGGTCCTCTGTTTGTGTCAGCTGTTCAAAGGAAGAGTTTAATAATGTTGCAAACCAGTCTGGGTGTCATGTAACTGTCAGTTCGCAGCGAGCTTCAAAACAAGACCTCCTTATTTACCAGGAGTCTATTTTATTTCCAATTTAAAATTATGGTTGGTAAAACATGGTTGTTAACATGTATTCTGTCACCGACTATCGAGTAAATTGTCTCTTTATTTCAACTATGGAGGGATGAACATCATGTAAAAAGTAACACATATTGTGTTTTGGAATGAAATCCTTCACATAAATACATTTGAGGGTATTGGGTGTGAAGAGTGCATCTATAAACCCAGGGTAGTTTGCATCAACAGTTTTGTAACACACTGATTCGTTTGTCTCATTTGAAGATGTGGGTAAAGGTGACACTGATACTGTTGCTAGGTAACCTGGTGGGAGGGCTATGAGTCCAGCCATTTCACATTTCAAGTCAAACTTAGCAAGTGGTTTGATTTCATATTCAGACTCAGCTCATCTCAAAGCATTTGCAGGTTTCAAGAAATTTGAATAGCTCCACACTCATCAATGTCTTTTTCTGTACGGTCTGTCAGTGTATTGGGGCCGCAAGCTAGGTAGGTATTTTTGCTGTTGTCATTGTTTCAGCCCGGTTTACACAGAGGGCTGTAAAAACCTAGAATCAAAGCCGACAGCATGTCCTTCTGGTTTTTATTCATCTTTTCATTTAAAGCCCATACTACAAAGATTAGCAGCAAAAGCCAACTTAAAGGATAATTCCGGTGGTTTTAAACCTGGGCCCTATTTTTACATATTTTGGGGTCTAAATGTACAATAAGTACAAAAGGTTTTGAAATTGGTCCAGTAATCCATTGGGGCCACTGTGCCTGATCAAAGTACATCCACTAAAAGTGCTTGTTTTTGCCACTGACAGGCTCAAATTGTTATTGGAAGTTACAGAACATTACGGAAAGGATCCCTACAGAGATAGTGGCCCCAAAGGATTACGTTGCAGCCATTGCAGCCTGTTGTGCGGCTGCCGGCTGAGGCAATTCTGAAACTTTAGGTTTAAAAACACCGGAATTATCCTTTAAGCCCCATATCCCAATACTTTCATTATTGATTGCACACCAGCCTTTTGTGTCTGACATTTCTACCGGTATATATTACCGTCTGTTACTGTTTGAATAGGTGCTGCACCAGGAAACTCTAAGATTGGACCCTTAAACCCACCCAGTTACGTAGCAACAGCTGAAACAAGGAAGCAATGAGATTAATATCCACATAATGCCATGCACTAATCATATTTGAATCCATAATATCTTGATGATCATCTGATGGAAATGAGATAGGGCTTATGCATACACAACTGAACAACAGTGATAAACAGTTATTCATAATGAATGTGATTCATTGCCTATAATCTTCTATTCTATTCTATTCTATTCTATTCTATTCTTCTCATTAGTTGTTTGGGGGCTATTTGAAGGTGATAATCTTGAGTATAATGCCGTCTATTCTATTGTAATCTACTGTATTCCTGAATAGAGCTGCAGACCTACCCTGGGTCTACTTGCAGTTTGAAAATAATCTACTTTACTCTACTGTACTCTACTCTACTGTCCTGTAGAGTTGGGGACCTACCCTGGGTTTGAAGGCGATGAGTTTGAGGATCATCTCCACAGTGAAGAGTCCAGTGAAGAGCATGTTGAGGATGTTCATGGCATAGTTGAAAGCATGGGTCTGTCCGTGGTGCTGCAAACACACACACACACACACACACACACACACACACACACACACACACACACACACACACACACACACACACACACACACAGACAGAGAATTTGTAGCTTGGGTTAAAAGCTAACTTTTTTTTAAGTTAGCAAGCATAAAACCTAACTATAATATTCCCCCACTAAGTGTGTGTGTCTTTAGCTATGTGCCATATGTGTATGTGTGTGTGTGTGTGTGTGTGTGTGTGTGTGTCCTTGCAGCAGTCTTACCTGCATAGCCAGACAGATGGTGTTGAGAAGGATGAGTGTGAACATCAGGTACTCGAAGTATGTGGAGTTGACCACGTACCACACCTTGTACTGGTAGGGGTTCTTAGGGATGTAGCGACGCAGCGGCCGTGCCTTCAAAGCGTACTCCACACACTGACGCTGTAGAGCACAAAGAAATCCGACTTCATCTCAGTTAACGCTTCCTTCCTTTGACATTGCATTTCCTTGCTCTTGCTGAGACATGGATCATCCCGGAGCACATGGCGTCAGGGACTCAGGCGAGGTCCTTCTTCGAGCTTTAGTCATCTCCCATCTGAACTACTGCTACTCCCTCCTGGCTGCACTCTTGAAGCACTTCAGCCCCTAAAACTCACCCAGAACGCTGCAGCTCGCCTCGTCTTCAACCTCCCCAAATCCTCCCATGTCAACAACTCTCCAACCCGCCCCCTCATCCTCCTGCCTCCTCAAAGGTTGAATCACCTTCCCACTCCAATAAGAACAGCATTCCCAGTCAGTCATTCCCAATCCTCCATTTTAACCTGAAAAAGTAAGCTCTCCAAGAAATACTTCACACAACACTCTCCCATTTGAATATACAGTATATTGCATTTTTTGGCCATAAGAATGAAGGAACACACACACACACACACACACACACACACACACACACACACACACACACACACGCACGCACACTCTACCTGGTTCTTGTCCAGCTCACAGTTCTTGTACTCTTGCTCTCCTTGCTCCTGGAATGTAACAATGACGAAACCGACGAAGATGTTCATCATGAAGAAGGCGATGATGATGATGTAGATGATGAAGAAGATAGAGATGACCACGCGGTAGTTGTAGATGGGACCGATGTCCTCGGCGTGGGAGTCTATGGCCCGGTACAGTAACCTGAGGGAGGGCAGTGAACGAGAAGGATAGAGGGACAGACATGGGAGGGAGGTAAGAAATTTGATTGAGTGAGAGAGGTGTGTGTGTATGTGTGTGTGTATGTGTGTGTGTGTGTGTGTGCATACATACCCTGGCCAGCCCTCGAAGGTGGACACAGCAAACAGAGCCATCATGCCTTGCAGGACGTCATCAAAGTTAAAGTCGCTGTTCTCCCACTGTCTCTGAGCTCTTTCTGGCTTCCCCACATCACCGTCCTTATACATGATGTATGAACCCCTGAAAACACACACACACACACACACACACACACACACACAGTATAAGGGTGCAATTGATGAGACCATGTCCTAATTAAAATATAAAGTAAATATATATAAAATATATGTATATATATATATAGTATATGTAGACAATATAGAGTCTCCTTACCTGCACTCTGCCGCGTTCTGTTTAGAGCTGTCGGTGCAGTAGAAGAACTTGCCCTGGTGGACAAATGTTTAATTTAACATGTGGAGTGTTTATATGTATGAACTGGAAAAGTGCACTTATAATTAGTAATTGGAGCTTCATTAATCAACATTTCAAAAATACAGATGATTACATCATCAACATTGTTGCTACTTCCTAAGGCCACAAGACAGCCATCAGTTATCTTGAAGACAACCCTACCTCCACCCATCTTCCCTCCTGACCTTATGCTGCGTTCATGTCATATCAGATTTACCGCAAAAACGACCTGGTAATTACTGGTAAATGTATGACATGGCAATTTTTTGTAGGCCCCCACTTTCAAAAGTCATGAAAACATGACAGAGAATCCACCAACGGAGGCAGTCCAAGGACATAAAAATCTAAATATTGATTATATATAATTTTAAAGTAACTTGTTAACAACAACACAACACACAAATTGACCTTATGATTGTCATCTTGGATGTGGATGTTCCAATCGGTTAAACAAGACATAGCAATGAGATGTCATCCTCTTCCCACGCGGCATTAAACAGCTATACATCTCCTATCTCCTCCCTCCCTCCCTCCCTCCTCTTTACCTTGAAGAGTTGTACACCTATACAGGCGAACATGAACTGCAGCAGTGAGGTGACGATGACGATGTTGCCGATGGTCCTGATGGCCACAAATACACACTGCACCACATGCTGGAAAACGCAATAAGAAAAGATAGTGAGAGTGTGTGTGTGTGTGTGTGTGCTGTGTGTGTGTGTGCATGTGTGCGTATTGGTGTGTGCTTTAGGGATGGGTTGAAAATTGGATTCAATATAATATTGTAACCTTCCCTGAAGACACTGCATTAATATGCAGACGACAAGTATCATTTTTTCCACATTACAATGCTGTTAAGGAAAGACTACATAATAGTGTTCTATCAAATGATGTTTTGTTAGATGGGAAAATGGCCCTTCAAAAAGTAAAAGTCTGAAGAGGTCTTGAATTTTTTATTTTTGAATTTATATGTGCATGTAGATCTATGTATGTGTGTATGGTATTTGTGCATGTGCCAGTGTGTGTGTGTGTGTGTGTGTGTGTGTGTGTGTGTGTGTGTGTGTACTAACCTTTAGTCCTTTGGCTCGGTTGATGGCCCTCAGTGGTCTCAGCACTCTGAGAACTCTGAGTATCTTGACCACGTTAATGGCACTGGACCTGAAACACACATGGATATTAACGACTGACCTACTGCATGAGTCTGATAAAACTATCATTATACTTTAGGACGATACACATCTTAAGGTACTTTTCAACAGTATATGTCTTCAGGTTTAAGTTGTTTGCAGATACATACAAATGATAAAACACTTAAGAGAGAAGTAAAAACAAAATGCAAACTGTGCGCCTGAGACAAAGAAACCCCCTGGGGCTCATTTCAACTTCACCAAAGAAATTAAAATGATCAAGACAAAAGTAAATTGAGCAACGAAACTAAACGACATCAAAACCTCAAAAAGGAGGAGATAAAATAAACAATAAGCGAGCAAAACAAATGAAAATAGCCTTGTTTCAGATAATGATAGTGAAATGAGATGTCTACAATGCAACACCAGTGTTTCTCTCAACACGTTATGTTGAAAAGTTCAAACTACACTAGACACATTCGCAAACAAGGACAACACACACAGACAAACACAAAGACAAAAACAGGCAATTACAGACAAACAGAGAGATATTACACTGTAAAAGTGTCCAGTGTCAGCACTGGCCAAAGGTCAAACAGTGTGACCTTTTAGACATCTGAAGGAAGTGACTCAAACGAAAACACTGTTCATACAGTCAAAGGGTGTGACTCAAATGAATACCTTGACATTTTGAATTTGACAATTGTCATAATATGGGGAAACCCTGATACCTTGGTCCTTATCTTAAATATACTTTGCTAGTACTGTTAGCATTCCTAATTGAAATCACTAGGTATAGTGATTTCAATAGCCACAAGCTTATGATTTCAATGAGGAATGCTTATAAGCCAGTGTTTCTGTTGAGTGATGAACAAATTAAAACAAAGGTTCCCCCAAAATGTGACAAAGGCATAGTGAGGAATAATATGTAAAATTCAAAATGTTGATGCATCCTTTTCAGGGAGTGACTTTTTAGATGTTTAAAGGGAGTGACTTAAAGGGAGTGACATTACTCTCCTTTTGCATCAGGGAGAGATTTTGTGTCACTGTTAAACAGAGGTGACTTAACAGAAAGTAAGGCTACGTCCACACTGAGCCGTTTAAATTTGAAAACGCATATGAATTTCTCCGTTTTGGCCTCCCGTCCACACTACGCCGGCGTTTTCGACCGCCTCCACCGAAATAGGAACTTTTCCGAAAACGCTCTCCGAAGTGGATGAATTTGAAAACGCCAGCCTCGCGTTGTAGTGTGGACGGCCAAAACGGAGACTTTAGAAAACGATGACGTTTTACTGTCACTTGATCCAGGTATAAGCGGCCGGCCCGAGTGGTCTGCGCATGCCCATGGAAGAAAGTATGCATTTTTGGTGGTGTAGTGTGGACGGCGAGCTTTTTGAAAATGCTAGACACGAAAAAGGCGTTTTAAAATTTAAACGGCTTAGTGTGGACGTAGCCTAAGAAAACGACCTGTTGTGCAAGCCGTGAATGTTTTTTTACACAGGAAGTTAAAGTTTAAAGGCAGTTAAAGGTAGTACATGTGCAGTAGGATGCTGTCATCAATATATCGCCATCAAATCAGCAGTGAAGATGCATTAGAGATCAGTACAAACGACAACCCCAATGCTCTGCTTTGTGTTTCATTTTGGAACAGTCTGAGTGTTTTTCAGTTCAAATGAACCCAGAATCTTGTCAATAATTTATTTTTAAAATAAATACTTTGATTTTAATCAATTTATTTGATCTCAGTAAAGAGAGAGAGATGGTTGCTATCACAATTCATTTGACTGTGATATATTTGAACAATATCCCACACACTTCACTGCCTTTAACAGGGAAAACCACTGAATTTTAGCATTCATGTGTCATAACTATGGCCCAGGATAGTTTGTCGAGAGACTATGGAGCAGAGTTTGCCCCGCTCCCCTAATCTATGACATCTACAGATGAACAACTCCACTGACAATCAATTGCACGGGAAAGGTAACTAGTATGCCCCCTCTGGTTTACTTTGGCCTATTTAGTTGATGTAAGATGTGTCCCTCCCATGGCGCTAGCCACCTAGCCGCTAGTCAACCAGTGGGCAGTCTTGGTTTACTTCCGCTTTGGCTCCCTATGACAGGACAAAGGATTTTCCAAGAGATGATTGCCACATTTTCTGGTTCAAAACCAATAACACTAGAGCTGGGGAAAAAAAGCCTGTTTGTGTAAAAACTCAAATAAGCATCCAGTGTGTTCCCATTCATTGTCAGTGGAATGGCACTAAACTATGTCTGTTGATGGCATCACAGATTAGAGTCTGGGCTCTCCTGTTTCACTTTGAGGGAAACATGCTTATCTCTGCAAATATAGGACCAAACTCTCCAAGGCCATAGGAATACCAAATCAAAAGAGTGACTTTTGACACAGTTAAGGTGGGGGTCTGTTAAAGGGGTTATTAATATGGACTAATATGGACTTACGTCGAGTAGTCTAGTCTATTAAGCATCAGAGACAGAGAGTGTGGTATAGCATATTAAACATCAGAAATATCACAGCTTCAAGGAGATATTAGCTATGAGAAGCAGAGAATTAGAACATTGTTAATAAACATCACAAAGAGAGAGGCGTGGGAGTAATGAGGTGTAAAGTTGTTAGAGAAGAGAGAAGTGGGAAACATAGGTCAAATTCCAAAGCACGAGTCTCTGCCCACTTAGCCACTTGACAACTTGATTTGTGTGTTCTTGCCATTGGAAGTGTCTCAAACTTTATTCGGCAAATAGCTGAGTGGTTCGCTGTGGTCTCTCTCCATACCCACTGACCAGCAGATGACCAGCTATTTATCTACCAATGTCTCACCTAATTATGCCTCTCAGAACAAATGAAAGTTGCTATTGTTGGCAGTGAGTGACTTGTTATGAGGATTCGTTTAAGACCGGGCAAAATATCACAATAAACAGCACAATATCATAAAAATAGCATTTGATAAATATCAAATGCATAAAACATCATATTGTACTCACTGTATTCCAGAGGAGATGAGGGACACACTGACCACCACCAGGTCCAGAATGTTGAAATAGTTTCTACAGAATGAACCTTTATGGAGGAAGGCTCCATAGGCGGTCATCTGCAGGGGTCAAAGTTCATATTTAAGTGTCAAATAAAGTCAAATTACAGCTTAGTATTGTACAGAGGGAGTGCTGATGAATAAGCATGTAGAGGGCAGTGTTAATAAGGATACATTTGGCCTTACTTCTAAAATAGTATCTGCAAATAATTTGTCGTGTTTTTCTTTTAACCTGCTGCCGATACCAGATGAGAAGGGTTTGCCACAGAAGACACATGAGTAGTAGAAAATAATTTGAAAGTCAGTATATTCTTCTGTGATTGATGACTTATCTGACACTATTTAAGTTGTCCTGATGCAGTAAACCCCATACACATGTTGAAACAAGCACCAAGCATGAGTTGCAGGCCTGTAAGCAGCATAGTCAAATATCAGCATTTTTTGAAGACGAAGGAGGCTTGTACAGGCCACTAATCCTATTTTGTAAACACTGAATACTACCTTAAGGATGATCTCTATGGTGAAGAGTCCAGTGAAGACGTGGTCTGCGTAGCCCAGGATCTAAAACCACAACATAGAGCAGCATAGTGTTGAGGTTAAGGTGGACTAGAGTAAAATAGTCTTAAAAAACAGACCAGGATCAGAAAAAGAGGATTTATTATTTTGTAAGTTTTCATGCTAAGGTTAATTAAGGTGGACTAGACTAAAATAGTCTTAAAAACCAGTTAATTAAGGTGGACTAGACTAGGTTATACCATAGCTAAGAATACAATAGGACAGGTCTTTATTAGCCCCCAGGGGGACTAAACAATGTACAAAAACAGATACAGGACACACAGTGCTCATTCATTTCATTAATTAGACTGCAGTTCATACATTCATTATACAAGTTGCAGCCATAAACAATAAACAATAAACACAGATGAAATGTTGAGGCTGGTGTGGAGGTTTGAGGGTTTTAGGTTAAGTTTGAATATAAACAGGCATAAACAGGCACAAAACAACATTTCTTATTATTTCAGTCTGTGGCACTAAAATAATCATGGGTGTCAGTGACAATGCACTATGGTTAAATAAGGGTTAATAAAATGTGGTGGTGTAATGAGCCTGTTGTTTTTTGACAACAGTGCTTAATATAGAAATATAGAGTCGTGTCGCCTTACAAGTACATCATTGTAAATAACATCTTAATTTGCCAGCCTGCTGAGTTAAAAGTTAAATAAATGCAAAAGCCTTAATAGGCGTCTCATATCTTCTTAACATTAACGTAATCACAGCTATAGTACTCTGGAGGAAATCTCATTAAGTATAACAGGCCAGACACAATAAGCCTCTCACTCTCTCTCTTCCTGCTCCGCTATATGTTACTATTGGCTGTAATCCATTTAGTACAGAGGAAATGCAGAGTGGGCAGCTAATGACGGCTGCGCAGCTTCAATATTTGTTCGTCTGTGTGCTGATGTACATTTGGACCTGAATGCACACTGTGTGTTTATGTGCATACAAGCGTAGTGCTCACATGTATACATTGGATATGGGTTTGTGTGCGTTACCTGGTTTCTGAAGGAGTCGTTCTTGACTGGGTCCTCTGCTGCCAGACTGATGCTGCTTAGCAGGATGAAGAAGAGGATGAGGTTGGTGAAGATGTTGTGGTTGACGATCTTATGGCAAAGCACCCTGAACCTGAGGGAGAGGGGGGGAGGGAGGAAGAGAGAGAGAGTGAGAGAGAGAGAGAGAGAGAGAGAGAGAGAGAGAGAGAGAGAGGGGAGGGGTGTTGAGAAAGGTCTTTCTTTCTTCTATCAATTCCATGTGAGAAAACAAAGTCAACTCCAAAGTGTGAGAGCGAATGAGAGACAAAAAGAGAGAGGAAGAAAGAGAGAAAGGGATGAAAAAGAAGGTGTAGAGGGAGAGGAAGACATAATTACAATCGCTTACTTGTCGGTTCAAAAGGACTACAGTTTCTTACTTGTTGGTGTGGCTGAAGATAAAGAAAGCACGAGCCTCAGGCATGGGGATAGCCTTCTCCTTCAGCTGGATGTCAGACAGTGGCCGCGGCCTGGGGCCCACTGGCATCTCTGGCTCCTCCTCCTCTTCCTCCCCTAATGGGGGGGGAGGAAGAGGAGAGGATGAAGGAGAAAGAAGAGGAAAGGAGAGGAGGTTAAGAGGGACAGACTTAGAGAAAGGGAGCTTAATGTATTTGACATTTTACTGCATCATAACTCAGCACAAGGTCACGCGAGGGAATGATATCATTTAAACAGCATTAAAATACAACATAGTTAACGGTCATAGTGTAAATTTATTTACTGCAAACCTACGCAAACCATTCATTTATATCTACCTGGAAGTAAGGGATGAAAAGGTGTCATTTTTATTTAATAGAAAAGTTGAACAAAAATGTGGTTTGTGTCAAAATCACGCGTAATTGATGCTACTGTCTCAGATCCTATGCAGAGAGGAGGTATAAATATGTAGGACACGAGGAAAAGGTTGTATGGGACCTGCATAGTTGTTGGCAAGGTACAAGTTCTCAAATTCATCCACTCATCCATTCATTCACACATCTGGTTTGTGGCTGAGCTGTGTGTTACCTATGTAGTCGTTGGCAGGATATGGGTTCTTCTCTTCAGTCTCGTCGCCACAGTGGTCGTCCATGTTGATCTGCAGATGGAGGGAGAGAAATACATTTATTGATTGACCCATTCATTCATCCATTCATTCATTTCTCTGCTAACATACCCACTTACTCGCTTGCTTGCTCGCTCCATCGTGCGCTCACTGAAGCCTGTCACTTTGTTTGTGTGTGTGTGTGTGTGTGTGTGTACCTTAGTAGCGGTGTTGGTCTCTCCGTCGGAAGTGATGGACTTCAGCTCTATCTTCTCCTTCTTCTCCTGTTTCAGGGGAGGCTTCTCGTTCTCATGGCGCTTTTCTGGACTGACCGTCCTAAGGTGGGAGGGAAGAAAACGCCTTTATCCTGAGCCCTCCAGCATCTTCAGTACACCTCTTTCAGTAAGGGTGGTTAGTGCCATGTCACCACAGTGGGAGTGTTGTTTAAATTGAACAAAGAGGATTGTGGGCAGACAAATTGTTGTTTTCCATCACAGTTTCTCCTCAGATCAATAGCTACCAAGAGGGAGACATTTAATAATTTGTGCGAGCGAGGGGAACGCCTTCACCTTTCATCCGCACTAAAAGCCCAGCGGACAAATTACCTTTGTTGGCAACGAGGCACTAGAAGTATCAAATAAATTTGATTTGAGAGGAAACAGAGTGTAAAATATAATGCTCAAGCTCGCTCTGAAGAGCAAAGCAGCCTGTCCAAAAACTTGATAATATGTTGTAATTGTTAGGCTTTCTCAGTACATTGATTTTTCGGTTAGTTCAAATCTTTCCAGCATCATTAAAGGTTTATGGAGTGAGTAGTGAGTGTAGTGGATGCAGGAGACATCGTCTTCCTCACTCTTCCTCTCTCACGAGACAGGATGCACAACGACAAGACAAAGACTAACACATTCCCCTCCCAAGGCCTCGTGATAAGGTCAGGACCCCTGCCGAACTCGTGAGAGTCCCAAGGAACCCCCCCCTCTCATCCAAGGGGGCTCTCGCCATAAAACTGCTAAAAGTAACACTTTCCAGGGCCGGTTAGACCACGTGGCACCGGGGGTCATTGATAAGTGCCGAGTAAGTTGCACTCAACCTTATCAATGAGTAAGTTACACTAAGAGAACAAAGAAACCCTGGAATGTGCAGCAAAAATGGACTTTCTTTATATGTCTTAGTAGATTTGAATAACACATCCTGTGGCAGATGATGTACCCTACTTCCCAATGTATTATCTTGTTTAGTCAAAGCACACAGCATGCGTTATTAAGATGTTTGTTGTGCGCGCCAGTGTTTTGTGGTAAGACGGTCATGTTTGGTATCATACTGACACATTTGTGTTAAGGTGATTAGATATGTCACTTGTATCCCAAAAGGGGACAAGAAAAACCATGTTTTCAAACCTAGGTGGAAAAGCAGTTTTGGCGAATGCTAATCACTGAAACCCAGGCCATAAATCTGAATGCATGCAAATGGAGGGAACACCCATTTGCCTGATTTACTATAAAGCCTGCTGAGCCCTTGGCTCGCTCTCTCTTCTCTGATCTCTTCCTACCACGAGTTCTCCCACGAACTCTCTCACAAACCAAGAAACGTCCTGAAGCTAAGTTTGAACCTGGCTCCAAGCTCTTCTCCAAGCTCAACTACCAGATCAGCTCTACGGTGAATATCGACAAGGCGCCTGCTCGAATTCACCCAACCTGATCCAGAAGACTACGCAACTAAATCAGAAGCCACGCCGCTCCGCTACTCCGCTACCTGAACGACGTGTGCCAACACATCGACCCTTTCCTCTATCTTCACTGAGGTGAACTGTTGGCACGACTACCCTGACGAACCACGGCCCCGGACCGCTCTCCACATCGGCCCTCCTGAAATCGACCGGCCCCGCCCAACACGTGCGTGTGTTTACCTGGCTACTGCGACTGCGCAACGGTTACCACGGAGACGAGGACGCCGCTGACACCCTGCTAACCAGACGGTAACCAACTTTCTTGTTGATGCACGGGTGATGCCAAGGCAGTGTTGAACTGTGAAAGTGAGGTTAGAATCCACGTTTCTCTCTCTCTTTCTCCACTCTTCGCTGTCCCCTTTCCTTTGGTCCCAAGTCTCTCGGAAACGGTCAGCTGTCCTCCAAGCCATCTTGCGCTGTTGTCGCGATATTGCTAGTATACGCATTACAGCTCAGGTCGTCTTGTCTGTGCCAACTGCTTTGCCATCTGTGACCCCAATATCATGTGCCATTCTTGTTTGATATATACTCTGCCACTGTTTTACTTCCTACTTTATTTGTCCGTTTTACTGCCATTATCTGTTTTAGTTTAGTATACATTTATTCATTTTATTGGTTTTATTTGCATAATTAATAAAATCTTTGCATTTATAAAGAACTGGTCTTTGTGTGTCATTGATATATCCTGGACATGAAGGTAGAAAATCACTGTAATCTAGAGCTCACTTCTTTTGATTATTAGACTGATATCCTTATAAAGAGACTATTCCAGTGTAAACTGGTGGTGCCCCAAGAGTGTTAATTGATAAGATATTAATTACGAAGAATAACTTCAATAGTTGTCAATTGTTAGAATTGACTAAATAGTCTCATCGTTCATAACGAAGCTCAACACACTACATGAGTCACAAAAATACTACCCAGGATGGTGTAAGCTAAAGCTCTCTCTCGGTTTCTGTATTACCTGGCCAGTTTCTTCCTCTCCTTCTCCTCCTCCTCTTCTTTCTGGGCGGAGGTCAGGCTCTCTGCATCTGCCAGGTTGTCAACGGCGATGGCCAAGAAGACATTCAGTAGGATATCTTGTCAGGGAGGACGCCGTTAAGGAAGTAGCTGATCATCAGTGTGCGTGTGATTAGCAGGCAGAGTCAACCTGTTTAGAAATCACAAATCTGGGCGCAATGGTAACCCGAAGGTTGGGGCAGGTGAATGATTACTGACCTTTTCTAAAACATTTATGCATCCAGGGAAAGTTGACCTTCCCGGGATCTACCAATCACAATCCTGCTTCTCTAACTTCTAGGCTATTGTTGCCCTTCTACAAGTTTGGAAATCAAATCTAATTACATTTATATCACAATCAATTCCATTTATACACATGATCGGATCAAATCGGATCAAATCGGTAAATTAATAACTTTGTCAAGTATCTGTCATCCATATCACCCAGTGCCCTCTGCAGCTGTCCCAGTTAGCTCGCTAGGATACAGTTTCCACAGATGAAGAGGATGATGAAGTAGATGCAGACCAGCATGCCTGGGAATGACGGCCCACCGTACGCCATGATGCCATCATACATCACAGAGTTCCAGTCCTCTCCTGTTAGGATCTGTACAAAATCACCACATTAATAATCAATATGTGTTAATATTTGTTATTTATTTAGGCCACAATGCTGTCATTACTGCACTCTATCAGGATTTGTCTTAGCGAGTCATTATTTTGTCAACATTTTTCTTAAAACAACTGAAAAGGTCTACCAGCAGAGTGAGATGTTTACAATGCATGCTTGTTTACAATCTTTCAATGTGCCAATATCTTGACACAAGGCAAAATAAAGCACATCACTCTACTAGAATCAAGAAAATGACAAAAAGCAAATTCTTGAAACAGGTTCCGAGTGACATTATCTCACCTCTCTGGTAGATTTGTTTGAATTGTTTTGAGAAAAATATGAGGTTACGACTGTACAAGACTAAATGACTTTGCACTGCACAAATGGAGAAAAGAAAGATAAGAATTTCATGCACACAAGTCAAAACAACAATGAAATGTACACTGTAGACCTAGATGGAATAGAGCACACAGCTACAGAGCAGGACGTTTAGCATTACCTGAAACACA
The DNA here is from genome assembly GCA_034670385.1 of Hoplostethus mediterraneus. Lineage (NCBI taxonomy): Eukaryota > Metazoa > Chordata > Actinopteri > Trachichthyiformes > Trachichthyidae > Hoplostethus > Hoplostethus mediterraneus. Next base: position 456,409 of record JAXDDW010000099.1, read on the forward strand.
GTGAGTAGAGACTGGGGAAAGTTGTCGAAGGTGCTGCGGCGAGTCTCGTCAAAGTTGAACTTCCCCCCAAACAGCTGCATGCCGAGCAGGGAGAAGATGATGATGAAGAGGAAGAGCAGGAGCAGCAGGGAAGCAATGGAGCGAACAGAGTTTAGAAGGGAGGCCACCAGGTTGGACAGGGAGTTCCAGTATCTAGAGGAGAGGCATCCAGTTAATACGTTACAAGCTCGGTTGTACACGTTTTCTATTGACTCTTTCTATTGGTTTCTCCATTGAATGCCACTTTGACTGTTACTTTCATATAGGAAGTAACCTGGTGTTAAAAGCTCTGTTCTACTCAACATTTTCTATTGACTTTCTAATGACTTTGATGGCCCAAGAGAGCATGCATTGCAAGGGCATTTGATAACACGATTTCATTGTCCAGCACTGTTGTACAGAAGACAGCGCTGTAGAGTACTGTGTAGTAGGTGACTTTCAAAGAGGTGTGTGTGCGTGTGCATTTGTGCGTATCTGATCTAGGGAGAAGAGTTTCTCTCAGCTCTGTTAATGCCTCTGAGGAAGGACAGAGGGATAAACACTCCTTCTAAACAGCACTCCTTTCTGGTTCTTGTCTACAGCCTATTCATGGGGGTCTTCCCGCCAAAGCTTGTCTTTTACTTTTACAATCACTTCTGGATTTGTAAACCTAGTCTCTCCTGATTGAAATGTCTACGTCACCTGGTTATTTTGAAGATCCGCAGCAGGCGTACGCAGCGTAACACCGAGATGCCGAGTGGAGACATGATCTTGGTCTCCACCAGAATGGTCTCCAGGATTCCTCCACACACCACAAAGCTGTCGAAGCGATTAAAGAGCGATACAAAGTACGCCTGAGGGCGAGACGAGAGAAGTTTAATTCATGATAGAAACCAGAGAAGAATGGATAGATATAGATAGATCGACTTTTTTTCAATGGTTGTCGTGAATAGTGACCTATTGAGTAGTGCAGTTAGCCTCCTACCTGCAGGCCCAGACTGTACATCTTCAACAGCATCTCACCAGTAAAGAGAGCCAGCAATACCTTGTTAGCTATGTCTGGAGGAGTGAGGGAGGAAAGGAAAAGGCATGGGGGATGGAGCGAGGGAGAAAGAGAGAAGATGAAAAAGGGTAAATATTTTGCTCTAATCAGAGAGAAAAGAGGTAGAGGCTCACGTTTGTGCGTGTGTGTGTGTGTGTGTGTGGGTGTGGGCGTGCGTATGTACCTTGTACATCGGTTAACCAGTAAGGCTGCTGGTGGTGCTCGGAGGCGATGGTCAGAGTGTTGAGGAAAACCAGGAAGATCACCAGCCAATAGAAAACCTGCGATTTGACTGCCGCCCGGCACTTCCTCCTACACAACCTGTTCCACCTCCGAGAGTACCGACTGAGAGAGGGAGAGAGCGAAATGGAGGTAGGGAAGGAGAGAGTGGTAGAGAAAGAGAGAAGAGAGAAGAGGTAGGGAAAAGAGAGAAGTAATGAGAGAAAAAGATGTGGGAGGGTCAGAGAGAGAGCGAGAGGCAGAAATAGAAGGATGCAAAGGGAGGGAGGGAAGGAGGGAGAGATGGACAGAGCAAGAGCAAGAAGAGAGGGTGAAAGAGAAAAAGGCAAGGGAAATAGAGAGAAGAGACACAAGAGAGGAAAAACAGAGAGACAGAGGGCGAGGGGGTGAGAGAGAAGAAAAGAGGAAAAAAACAAAGAATAATCAAAAGAAGAAGTGGGGGACAGAGTGAAAAGGCAAAGAGAGGGGGAGAGAGAAGAAGAAAGAGTCAATTAGTTTGTTGACAGAGTAGTGATGACATCACCCCTCAGCCAGTGGATGTCTGTTCTTTGAGAGGAGAGCTGTGGAACAGAGTTAGTCATCCTCAAAGACGTTTCACACCGAGGCAACGCCAATATGAAGAGAATGAGATATCCACCATTTGGAAAAAAAGGCACACCTACTCTTACAAAGTGATTGAAAGTGCAAAATTAAAGCAAAATATGGTACATTTCGATTCTCACTTTGACTTCAAGGGAAATTCATGCTTTAAAAAAAGAGGTGGTTAATCTGGGAGGGGAAAATTGGCGACAATTCAGTATGTTGTTTTGTGAGGTACTGTGACTAACTTGTTTGTACCATTCTTGCCCTCCGCCTATGAAGATGAGAGCCATTGTTTTTGGTAACTGGCCACTTTACACCTCCCAGTCACACCTATGTGAACCAGTCCGTTCAGTATGGAGGAAGGGTCACATTATTTTCTGAACTCCGCCCATTTTGGAATAATTGGACAACTGTGTGATTTTACTCTTGACTTCATCCCAATGAGAGAAAACAAAGCGAACAAGACAGCAAACTGTGCTTTTGTTGTTCTAATCACTGACTTAGCTGGAAAGCATGAATCTCGCTTTAGACTGTCTTTTATATGCATCACCATGGCAACTTTGAGGGAGGAATCCAACTAACCAATACACTTTTTTCACCCAGCATCTAACACATTCCTATTACTGGTGCAGCATTAACAAAGTCTGGCGAAACCTGGCGAAATGGTAAGATGTAATTGATATCACAGGAATTTACCTTCAAAAGTTGAATGGAAAATGGCTAGATAATATGTTGATATAATAATGGACTACTTGAATACATAAATATTTGTCACCTTATAACATTACTGAATGGACCACACCGTTTCCAGATATGTCCCCTTTTCTAGCCTGGTCGTTAAATATTTAGCCATTATTCACGCACAGCTAATTCTCCTAGCCGTGGATATGAGAAGATTTGTGACGCAACTGCAAAGCCTCTATTGAAAGAGATCGACACAGTGCGCCAGGAAGTGTTCTTTCTACCCAATCTTCTGCTTGTGTGTATGAGTTGATTAGAGTCAGTTATGGCACACAGTGGCTTCCACCATGATACGTGTTACATGGGACACGACTCACAACACAACACAGCGGACAGGCACTCTCAAAAAAGACGTGTCATTTTTAACACTTCTGTGATTGTACTTTGGGACAACATCTTGTGCGACTTTTCAAAACAGCATGTGTTAAAGAAATGTTCACATTAGCAGGTAGGAACACATAATGTGTTAAAAAGTAACACAAGAGTTTTTTATCCCCACAAAGAACAACACACAGAGATGTGTTGGCAATGACTCAATCTTTTCAAAGAGTAGTGCTCTCTCTCTCTCTCACACACACACACACACACACACACACACACACACACACACACACACACACGCACACACGCACACACACAGCGACCACACAAATACCACAGCAGACCTCAGCGAATGAGAACAGACTATGGTAAACATGTACTAACCTGAACTTGGATTTGGAGATCCTATTTCTGGAACACAGAAAACAGAATGGATTATACACACACACACACACACACACACACACACACACACACACACACACACACACACACACATACACAGGTACACAACATGAAAGGGGTGATTGGAGGGGGACAAAGGGGGGATGGAGTCCCATACTTAAAGAAATACACAAAAGTTTTAGCAAATACGCTCTTTGATCAACTTCCTGTGTGTGTCCAGTATTTACTGCACCATGGTGCCTCTGAGAGCTTGTCCCATCCAGTAAACATCCGCACAACCAAAGTTAATTAAAGAGCATGTTTGCCAAAAAAGTGAATGTATTAGCTTACCCCTTTGTTACCAACCCCTTTTCTTTTGGACACCCCCAGCAAACATGGAGTACAGTGGCATCCAGTCAAAAGAAACAAAGCTTTAAATTTAGATTCCTTCCAATCAACCTTGTGCTTTTTGGAGGAATGTCTGTTGATTGTTCACCACTGTAACAGTAAAGGTACATACATAAAGAACTGAAGACAAGAGATCATGGAAGACATTGTCTCTGGTGAAAACAAGGAGAAAAGCAGAGAGGAGAAGAAATAAGGAAAGAAAAGTAAAGAGGACGGAATAGAATAGAATAGAATAGAATAAAATAGGAGTGTAAATTTGCATCTATGACCAGATTCAATTATTTTATTGTGACATATAAATGGACACTGAATTTGAAGCCTTGGCAGTTTGATGAGGTACTGAAGGAACTGTAAAACAGTCACATATGCTCACAGCAGGGTAGAAGTTACCAAGCACACACTGCTAAACTTAAAATGAGACTGGGAAGATTTTCTACTCTACTGACCACTGGGTTACATGATGAAAACCCAACTATTATTTGTAGTGTAAAATAGCAAAAGTGGCTGGTTGGTTTTGGAATGCACCAACCACATTAAAGTGTCTTGCCACTGCACAACAGTCCAGAAGCTTGATTTGTTTTTATATAAGTAGATAATTCCAATAATGTTTGCATGATAAATATATATAGTAAAAATAGCATAAGCATATAGTAAAAACAATAAAAAATATCTTTGAGGGGGCAACAGGTGTTCACTGAGCATTGTACACTGATTCTGTCTGTAAAAGCAGATGGATTGACTGACCGACTGACTGAAGGAATGAAAGAATGAAATGACTGACTGTGTGGATATGAAGGCTGACAGTAGACACGTCTCTCCTCTCTGTGTGTCCATCTAGATTATGAGATCAGGGAGCGCTGAAGTAGCTCCTACCCCGAGGTCTGTCACCAGAGCGATGTGAAGAAGAACTGACAAACGCTTAAATCCTGACTCGTCCTTCTGCTGTTATCCCCATAATAGTGGGAGGAAATGCTCTCTGACGTGTTGCTGCTTCTTAGAAGAAGAATCAGGGATCATATTTGTAAAAACGCGAGGACTCAATTCTAACTTGATGCTCCACAGACAATGAATAGGATCTTGTGGACCCTTTGTTTGTGTGAGCTTTATTATATAGCAGTATTTGAAGAAAAGTACATCTTCTGCCCCAACAAGAGGAATGTTAGTACACAAGTGGATAGTATATTATTTAATAGCATTTACTGGTTTCATTTTTGTCAGTATGCTGCATTAATTGTTTATAGACTTAGGATGTTTAGCTGTACATATTAGTGTATCCCTACTATTTGCAAAACCCGCAAATACATAAGCGTCGACATATTGTTGACATGGCATGACATCACTTTGACAGCACTGCAGCCGTGATCATCGGATACTTGTGCCTAATTTAATGAATTCATTAAAGAAAAAATTTGTTTAATCGATTACTTGTTTAATTGTCTTCAAGGCAGGTTAGTGTTGTGCCAAAATATTGCTTAAATAACGTTTCCCTGGCCATGTGTCCTCATCTGTACTCAGTGTGTGTTGTTGTTTTGCTACTGCATAATGAAGTTATCATGGGGGTAAATGCGCTTAATAAATGCAAAGTGGACAACTGTATAGCCTAATGCTGGTGGTTTGAGATAACAACATCACAAGCAAGCATGATCTCCGTTCATTGTGAAGCAATGCTAGGCAGCTTTCATTCTTTGCAATGCTGTGAAATGTTTTTAAACTTTTGTTTTACCGTTTGAAAAGCCAGTGATAAGAAAATAATCCACACAAATTGAAATTCTGCTATTTTCTTCCCCGGCGTGAAATCAAGGCAAAGAGTTTCTATCAGTAAAACAACTTAAAAAAAACATAAAGAATGAAAATAGCCAATTGAAAGTAACCTAGATAATCATAATGAACAGAGATCACACTTGTTTGTGATCTTAACATCTCAAACCACAAGCTGTCAGGCTATACATACATATATTTTAGTCTACTTGTCATTTATTAAGCACATTTCCTGTATGATCATTTCCTTGTGCAGCGGCAAAACAGCAACACACACTGTGAACAAAACCAGGACACTCTGCTGGAGAAACAATACTAATGGTGGCACAACAATGGTTTGTTAGCGATGCTGTCTACAGCCGCTACGCCGTCACCAGGCTGTTTGAAATGACTTTGAATGGATGAATTCAGGTGACTTGATGTGAGCAAGATGGAGGCTTCACTATATGTTTTGATTCTATTACATTGTGGAGCAAATTAGGGAGAATGTCGAAAGGCTGTGCAGGTCACCAAGTACCAAATATGACGTGTCTTTTGTGTGGAGTCGATTTGTCTGAAAAGGGGACAAATAAACACAAACAACAAAACAAAGACAAAGTAACAGATGGACAGAGAGAGAACAGAAAAACAACAGTGTGCCATTCAGGTGTCTGCTGGTTTTACTATTTCTATTCTATTCTATTCTATTCTATTGTTTTCAATTGCACCATGCAGCTGATTCTATTCTGTTCTATTCTATTCTATTCTATTGTACTCTGTTCTATATAGTTACAACGACTTTCTGTAGAAAAATATGAATTACTTTGTATGTGTACGTGCAAGTGTGTGTGTGTGTGTGTGTGTGTGTGCGCGCGTGTGGTGAATAACAGAAGCTGAAGTGGGCTCGGTGGGGTCACGGCTCCCGCGTGGCCTTGTGTATAAGAAAGAAAGTGATGCACTCGTTTGAATAATGTAGAGAATGAAAGGAGAGGGGAGAGAGTCAGAGTGAATGAGTCAGCTGTTCGTCACCTCCCAGAGGGGAGGAGGAAAGCACTTCCCCAGCACACATGGGGGGCAGAGAGAGAGGGAGAGAGGAATGTGTGTGTGTGGGGGGGGGTTCTGAAGCAGAAGATAAAGAGGAAATAAAGCTGGGTTATTATTAGATGAGATACAGCCGTGACAGACGTCCCACTGTTTTGAATATACTATATGTGAGGTCCTTGCGAGGTCCCAAATGATGATTGGTTGGCGTGAGTCACTGTGCACTTTCAAACTTTGATATGTCTGCGCACCAATGCCACACGCACAAAGCTCTGGCGCCACAAATCTGTGGTGTGTCTCTTCTCTCTTTGCTCTGAGGTAATGTCCTCTGAAAGGACCTGTAACAGGCACGTTAAAAATAAAACTGACTTGACACTGAGTATGTGCATAAAATTCTGATCGGTTTCAGAACTCATTTCAGCAACATGGGTTTTGTACTCCAAAATGCCTGTTTAGTTCTAATATGTGTGATGCAGGATGGGGGACGTCTACCATGGCTACCGCTATTGAACTAATGCAGGATCTAATGCAGGATGGGGCACATCCTTGGGATTGAGGGAGGATGAGAGAGAGAGAGAGAGAATTGAAGAAGAGAGGGAGGAGAGGAGGTGTGAGAGAGGGTGAAGTACTTACGCTAGCCGGGTACAGCAGGTCTCCCCCTCCACGTCTCCCCCGGGGACGTTGTCTGTGTTCACTGATTCATTTTCACTGGCTGGCATACTCACTGAGAGAGAGAGAGGAAGAGGAAAAAAAGAAAGAAAGAAAGAAAGAAAGAAAGCATTGGATGAATTAACAGGACAGGGGGATGGGTAGTGCATCCTCCCACATATCATTGTTGTTGTTGTTTTTTCCTGTAACCCTCTCTCTTCTTCTTCTCATCACTTGCTGGTGTGGTCCAAACCCTGAACAAAAATCACATGTTCTATGCCCTAAAATGTCATAGTTTGATAGAGATAGATGCTATTTTTCAGTCAAAATCAACTTCACAACTGTACAGTTACACACCTGGAGCTGCCCAGTGCAACCACAGCCTTGTACTGGTGGCCACTGAGCAGCTCCACTGGACACTAAAGGGTTACAACTTAGATTTCTTTCTACTCTGTAGTTCAAGCTTATGCCAAAATCCACATGGCTTCTTTTCTGTTAGTGTTAAAATGATTTGTAAAACCTTTTAAGCCTTAGACAAATACTGAGTAAATGACTCTTGCCCTGGGATCCAAACTCATTAAAACATAGTGTTGTCATGTAGGGATCCACCAGTCAGCATCCCACCATTTAAGAAGCACTGCTTCACAAATACCTTTGAGTCGATAAAACACTTCCCACATTTTGTACTGGTTCCTTAAACTAATTACTCACAAGGTTGCAATGCAAGCAGAAATTACTGGCTGGATGCTGGGACAAAACCTCAGAAACAGCTATGAGGGTGGATTTTCACTTCTAAACTGGGGGGCGGCTTAACTGGGGGGGTGAATAAAATCTTAATACAATCATCTTGTGATTTTAAAGCTCATGGAGATTGAAAGAAAAAGTATATTGTAGAATTGAGTCTTTGGTCTTCAAAAGTTGTGTGGGTTAGAGCTTAATTGCAGCCAAGTCTTTAACAAAAGCTTGTAATGCTTTTTTTTTTCAATCCTCTAAACAAGCTGTGAGAGCTTTGGCTGGATTTATGCAGTCGCAAAGATCTGAAATTTAACGCCTTATTCCAAAGATCTTTTCCTGGATGTCTGAACAAGTAGAAACCATATGGAGTCCAATTTTTCCTTGTTTACAAAGCCATGAATATCAGAAATGCATAATAGTGTCCTTGTTTAAAGCCAAGAAGTGAAGGAGAGAAGGAATAATGGAGGGAAGCGGGAGGGAAGGAGGGATAAGTGAAAAAGCAGACTAGATATACAGAAAGCAGGAGCAATGAAGACAAGGAGGGATGTAGGGTAGGGAGGGAGGTAAAGAGATGTGACTGGATTGAGGGAAGGGGGAGAAAGAAAAGGGGGACAGAGTGGTGTGGGGAACAGAGGAAGGGAGTAGTTTGGATGGGAAGGGAGGAAGCAAAGGAGATAGGGAGGGATGATGGACAGCAGAAAGAGGGAGAAATGGAGGGAGGGAGGAAAAAACTTGTATGGGTGAATGGCCCCCAAAAAATAACAAGGAATGGATAGAGCTGGATTAGGGGAGGCAGTGAAAGAGATAGGATATGGGCTCGGGGCCAGGGACTGATGGCAGCATTGAGGGAGGGATGGAGAGAGAGAGAGAGAGAGAGAGAGGGGAGGGAAAGATGGACGGGGAGATGGTTGAACAAGAGGCTGATATGAAGTGATACCTGGCTTCTTATTGCTTCTGTCAGACTGTGCCTGCCTTCGGGGAATGAGATGTGCTACCCTTGCTGTCAACTCAAACACTTATTCTAAGACCCTCTGGGTAGAGTCAGACGCTGTATACAAATCTGAAAGCTGCTCGTGCTAAATTTAATATATAGAAGCGTTTCATTCCAAAATAAAATATTCACTATTTAAAGAAAAAAAAAAGATTGCTAGCATGAGAGTAAAGCACACGCTGGGTGTTTAAGATAAGAGCTATCTATTTTTTGTTGCTTGTTTTTTCTTTTCTTGACTCTGAATTTCATGAGGCAATATTTCTTCAAATACAGAGTGTTTTCTCTCTGTACGAACGGCTTCCTATGGAGCGGGAAGGGGAAGTATGCTGGTTGCTCGGTGTTATATTTTATCAGCTCTTTTATCAGACATGCATGAGAGCTCACTTTCCACATCCTGCAACCCCTCATTTATCCCTCCTATATTCATACCCTCACATTCAGTGATTTTTTCACTTTTCTTTAATCACTAATACCGATTCACTAATGCTACAGTACAACGCTTCAGAGAAAAGAGGGGAGGGAGACAAGCTAAAAATAAGAATCTATGAATAACAAATAATGAACAGAAGCTGGTTCATTTGTCTTCATGGAATCCACGAGACAGTCCCAAATGAACCAAAAACAGCATGTATTACATTTTATCAGTAAAAGTAATACAACATACACAAATACGAAAAACTCAATAAACGTCTATAAGACTAACACAACTTGCAGATTAAGCACATGCAGTTTTAACCAACATCAGAAGACACAAATCTTTAAATAAAGATGATAAATAATGAGCCAATCACATTGCAGGTCGAGCGAGGAGCATGCCAGAGCCATGTAGTGTTAAAGCAGTTCCCTCAGCATGCAGTGGGTCAGCCCAAACTAAAGGGGGCAGCAGTCATCCAGCCATGTGTCATTCCCAGCCCCAGAGAGCAAACATGGAAACTTGAAAAGTTCTGAAATGAAAAGGCCCTGGCAATGTTCATATGCATGTATATACTGTATACCATCTCCTCAAGTTTAAATGAATGCAGAAAAACATCTTTGACATCTGCCAAATCTGACCTAAACATCTGTAAATACCGCTTGAGAGTTAAGGGGAATACCAAAGAAATATCACTGATTGTTACTGACTTCCAGCATTGAAATATTGTTGTCCTACCTACCTATTTTCCCTACCTATACATTCCTCAAATTATAAATTATTATACTGCAAAACGTATCTGACAATCAAATCTATGTTTGGTACCTTCTGAATGTGAGTCAATCCTGGCACAGAGGAAGTGTCATGTCCAAATATGTTTTAAACCCCACCTGCAAACCAAATTTATCTTAAAAATAAAGATTTCTTATATTTTACTTTTACATTTCAAGCATTAAGCTGATGGGATTATCTAAAGTAAGTGAGCAGGTGATGTAGGTGTGCAGGGACACTTTGACAGGACACAGGGCCCTGTACTGTGACGCTGTATATTCCCCCACCTTGACACGTGCCACCTGCTGCTATGCTGCCTAGCTAAAAGCACTCAGAGCCCTCTGGTCTCTCCAGAGGCTAAAGCCTTTTAAATATATAACCAGCCTAGTGCTGTCTCCTCACTGGAGCTCTGAACTAGTTTAATACCTATTGTTAGAGTAAACCCCAAAGACCTGAGACACATGAAAGGGAGGGAGATGGAGAGGACGGAAGGGTAGGAAGAGGGAGAATGGGAGGGAGTAAGGAGGAGGAAGGGAATGAGAAAGACTGGGAAGGGTCAAAAGTTTTCATTAGAAGGAGGGATTTAATAATTTCTCCCAATGTCAGGTACTAGCTTATGAGGCTGTGCTAAAATATGAAATACTGCCAGTGATACTAAAAAATAACTAATTGAGATCATACTGTAATAATGGCAGTAAAACAACTCAGAGATCAGTCAGCAGGTGACTTGAAGTTCTGTCTTACATGAAAAAATACAAATGCAGGTGGCATGCTTGTTCACAATCATTCACTATAGTAGCTAACAAAACATTGTATTGCATTGTGCCTGTATCCTTATACCAATAAGGAACTGAATTCAAATAATACTTAACTTGAGTATTTGCTACATACCATGCGGTCATGTCCAGCAGTCAAGTCCGGATAATTCAAGCAGCCACAGAACCCAAAATGACCAAGCCTTCAACAGTCCAAAATGTATTTCTCCATCCAATCTTCGTCTTAATATTCAGAACATGAGGTTTCTCATGCAGTTCTGTCATGATTCAGAATACTAATATGATAATGTGACATCTTGGATTTTAGTCTATTTTTCTTCACCAGGCATTTGTCACATTGTATGGGGGGAAAACAACACTAATCAGCTTGTTAGCATGTTAGCATGTTAGTCCAACACTGAAACCAGGGGTACGGCTACTTAGCTGCAAGCTAACTTGCTAACTCGCTAGGTTACAACTGAAATGTGGCTTTTTAAAACATACTGTTTTTCAGTTCACAGAAGTACCAATAGCTAAAACTTTTACACAACAACGTGACAAGAGCCTGGTAAAAAAAAAAGAAAAGACAAATTCAAAATTTCAAGCTATCTCTTTATTATTGTTTTTATTATGCGCTAGCAGTGCAGGGGAATTTAGGGTAATGAACCAAGACCTGGACGAGCAACAAGGAGAGGGCCGTGACATCACAGCCGATAAGAAATTGATGAATGAAGATGTGGGTAAACAATGCACTCCAGTTTTTTTTCTGTGATGTGAAGTGTCAGGCAGGACCCTTTCCTTTCCTAGCAACCCAGGAGGGAGACCAGCGGCTGCGTCTCAATACACCAATGCTGCTTCCTCTCTTTATCCCCTGTTCCAGTTGTTTTTTTCTTATACAGCATTACAAAGTTTCAGGCCATTCATCAAAATTTGAAGACAATGGAGACATGTAATATTGCCACCAGTGTGGATAATAATTGGTAATGAGGAGAAATTCACTGTGGATTATGCAACAGGGCATGATATGTCAGACTTGGTGGCTAAATTACCCGTCTACACTGCCTCATAATTTTAACATGTCCCATGGCCTTGAGATTAGTTTTACTCCATAGTAAATGTGAGAAAAGGGCACAAGGAAGAAAAGACAAGAAACTACTTCATACTGTTGGGACACAGCCACTGTCCCCTTCAGCCTTGAAGCTCTGCAGGAGAGAGAGATGCTTATTCCAATGCAGGGGGAAGGGAGGGGGAGAGGAGAGGAGAGTATTGAGCTGAAATTTCCTATTCATTTTCCCCACAGGTTATTGATTACTAGCAAAAACATTTTAATGGTGTAGGACTTACCACGAACCATCAGATTGTGAAACGACTATATATGTTCCTGCTCCTGTAGAAGCCAATCTGATTTCAACTTTGTTGTTTTTTTCCCCAAGTTTCTTGTGAAATAGTACACTAAGCACCAATCGGAGGGATTGCTGTTACCATAGAAACATCACCCGTTCCAGAGTTGTGCATGGTTGGTAGCCAGACCAAAGCGAAGCGACCTTAGCCGGCTAGCAACCTGTATCAGTGATTGGCACCGCTCTACCATGGTTTTGCTGTTAGACATTAAGTCTTTTTAACGATGAGTGTGTGCAGGGGCGAAAATCATTGATCATGATAAGCACTATTATATTATTATATATTATTTGGTATCACTGCTGAAAATGAGGGAAAGGGAACCGATAAAGTCACTTGCAATGCTCTATGGGATTAATGTTGTGTACATTATGTTATATATTGTGTGTTATATAATCTAATATGTTATATTCAACTGGTACTGTAGCTGGGTGGCTCGGTTCTGAGTTTATATCAGGATTTCCTGAAATATCTATGGAGAAAATGAAATTTCTGGTACCAGACGCACCGGAAAAAGTGGAGCGAACAAGTTTCAGCTCTACGGGGTTAGAGCGAAGAGAGAGAAGAGAGGAGAGGAAAGAGTATGGGGGTGCAGTCCGCTTGCATGTCTCGTATCACGTGTCCAGTAAATCTTTATCTAGTATTGAACCATGCAGACAGACGCACACGCCTTACGAAGGAAAGCCGCATTTTTCTTCACGGCTCCACGCAGAGACTGAAAACGTTGGCTCTTACCTGGGGATAGAGAGCACTGCTCAGCAAGACACACACACACACACACCGTTACACACAAATAGGTGTACACTCGCACTAAGATACAGGAATACATACTGTAAATGCAAACACACAAACGCTTGAATTCACACTCGTTCCCTGCATGCACCCTGTTGCAAAGAAACATGATTGCTTCTGCAAAAAAATATATTCCCTCTTTATAGTCACAGTTCATTTCAAATTTGAGTTTTTAACTACAATGAGAGCTGCCTGTGCATGCATTACAGACTGCTTCTTTCATTTTATAATTTACCATTTACTCTCTCCATCCCTCTGTTGTTCACTCTCATTCTATCTCCTTGCTCTCTCTCCCCCAGATTATCCCATCTCTAGTGGAGCTAGAACCTACTCATTCTCTGAGGGAAATAAATTACTTTACAGGGCAGGACAAAAACAGAGATACAGATAGAGGAAGAGAGAGTGAAAAAGAGGGGGGGGGTTCCTATTCCAGAAAGATGTGATTCATCTGATGAAGAGGCTTCTTTGAGGGCAGTTTGATGAGTTGTTGTTTTCATTGTGCACTGTGCAATAATAACCACCTCACACCTCCCATTCACATCAATTACACCTAGAGGAGCCTGTCCATTCAACTGCCTGGAGGGTCGGGTCATTCTATTCCTGAATTCTGCTAATTTTTCCATTGATTGGATAAAGGTGTGCCGACTACTAGCAACTACTTTCAAAAACAACTTTGGTTTCAAGTATAGATCTAGTCGTGTCTAGAGTGTAAAGCTGTGTGGATGTGCGGTAATAAATCTCAAGTACACACACACAATAATACACAAACACACACATGCACACACAAAAAACGTCCACTAAAAAGAGGGCCACAAATGAGACCATATGACTATCACTACACAGAGACCAAAGCCACAAAGACACGCACACACTAATAAGGGGGGTTTGTATTCACACACACACACACACGAAAACCGCAACATACATCAATATTATGGCCCTGTTGTTCTTCACGTATGAGAGCATGGCTAGAGCGACCTGTCCATGATATGAAGGCCCATCTGTTCCCCCTCTCTCTCTCTCTCTCTCTCTCTCTCTCCTGTCTTACTCAACCTCTACTCTATTTCTCCACTCTTCTCAGGGCAATGCATGTGTGTGTGTGTGTGTGTGTCTGTGCGTGTGTGCATGTGTGTAAAACGTCCTGGGCAGCGGGGACGAACTGCCCTCATTCATCTTCCCAGCGGAGGATCCATTCGTCAGAGCAAGAGAGAGAGGGAGCAAGTGACTTGATTTTCCACCTTTTCACAAATAGAAGGATGATAGATGTTTCTAGTGGAGAAATGTGGATCATATATCAATCATTTTTGTCCAGTGATTCAAATCTAATTGTCTAAGTCCATACTGCTCAGTAAAAGTAATGGATTGGATTGGTACTTGGCTGACACCTGAAGTTTTAATGCTTGTAATCAGTATTGGCAATGTGGCTCCTTCGTCAAATGGTATTCTTAATGTGTTTTGATTCCAGACAGTTTTTAAGTTAAAATACTGTATCTAGCCTGGATCCAGCCCTGTGCACAGCTCGTTCCTGTTTTCATGGGAAGGACTACAGATTGGTCTCCTTGCGTTCATTCATTCATTCGTTTGTCTGTCCGTCACAGGAGATATTTCATATTACATTTCTTACTTCTTTCTTCTTTCTTATTACAATTATTCCTAAATACTATAGTATATGTGAAGGGTTTCAAAATTGATCAGTCAATATTTCAAAAACACAGATGATTCTGGCCTCAAAAACATTACTATTTTTTTTTTTAGCAAAGTACTTAATAGACCTAAAAGCAATTCATCAAGTGGTTTTCTTTAGATTACATTAGATCAGATACAATTTTAATGATCCATGAGCTGTTTATTTGTTTGCTTCCTTCACTCCAGAGAGAGAGATTATCATTGCACAGCCTTTTGACAATGAAGCAACAAGTCAAGGTCAAAAAGCCTGTATACAGTATATTGTCAATCATTGCACATATATACACTTTCATGCACACTTGCACACACACACTTATGCACACACTTAGATGCACGCGTGCCCATATACGCATCCACACACACAAAACAAGCACGTGGGCGTACATACAGGTCTATTCACTCAGGCGTGTTGTATTCACATAGACAGGCACTGACATACACAGAGATACATACATAAAGGATACACACAGAAAATAATAATACACGGTTTCTAATTCATTCCCTGTTTTCTTATCTATTCATTTTCTCTCTCCCTTTCTCTCTCAACTACTACTACACCACCTCCAGGTCAGGAGGGGCCAGTGCTCTGCTCTCCCTCCCAGGAAACAGAGCTCCCTCCTGGGGAGAAGTGTGCTGGGGCCTAGGTGTACAGCTGACTCTCTGGAGGTGTTAATTCAAGTGTGTGTATGTGTGCGATACGATGGGTGTGTGTACATTTCTGTCTCAGTATGAGTACACACATTCCTGGGGGTGTTTGGATGTGTTTATGTTTGTATGTAGCTATGTCTGTGTGTGTGTCATCCGCGAGTGTGTGTGATTGTTGTGTGTGTATGTGAGTGTCTGCCCAGGGGCTATGAGCTGCAGTCTGACACATTACAATAATATCTAAACAGGATTTAACCCCAGGAGGATTCGCAGCCAAAGCTCACATACAATATTAACAACCTGTCAGTCAGTCAGTCAGTCAGTCAGTCAGTCAGTCAGCCAGCCAGCAAGAATTACTGATCCCCCAGTGTGTGTGTGTGTGTGTGTGTGTGGGTGCGTGTGTATTGGCTGTGTGCCACCACCACCAGATGGGGACTGCAGTGAGTTCATTACCTATACATCAAACACTAGAGCTTGACCCTGTCACTCAAAAAACACCACACACACACACACACACACACACACACACACACACACACACACACACACACACACACACACACACACACACACACACACACACACACACACAGGCACACAGTCACATAGGTTTAGCCTCATAACCTCTTGTAGCATTGAACACAGAATAACTGCTAATGTGCTCACACACAGACACAGACAAATCATCCCAACAGTCATGAGCTATTGCTCATTCTCCTCCTACCTCTCTCTTTCTCTTGCTCATGCTCAGGCAGAGGCACACGCACACACACACACACGCACACTCCCACACACACACACACACACACACACACACGTGCTCCGCTGCTGTACTCACGATTTCTGGGTTTGTCATCGTCCAGACCCTCCTCCTCATTCTCTGGGTCGATGTCTTCAGCCTGAGTGATCCAGTCTAGATAGCCCTACACACACACACACACACACACACACACACACACACACACACACACACACACACACACACACACACACACACACACACACACACACACAGATTAAGTGGGGTTGGTGGCAACAAAAGATTGCACTTATGTAACTTTGTTACCCATCTGATGACTCTTCATTAACACTAGAAAGGCCAAATCCTGGTCAATTGAAGGCTATTTTTAATTTTACTCCATGACTTTTCCTCTGCCCACTTTCTGTACAAGCCAATGTTGTGAGATTTTCTAAATCATGCAAGGAAATCTGTTATAACTATATTTACCCTTCAACTGATGGCTTCTAGATTCAAGGTTCAAGGTTCAAGGTTCAAGGTTTTTTATTGTCATATGCGTTGTGCATATGTTCACAAGAAGCAAAAGTAGGCAATGAAATTCTTGTGTCTCTCCGACACCCATTCCCATAATCCATTGGCCTTGCTAGAGATAAATGGTGTTCAACATTTCATGAAGTAAACCTAACAAGATGTTGTCCTCATTTTTATTTAATACCTCACATCTAGCAGCCTCGCTGTAATTCATTACTGGCCACTTTAGCATTTAAGCCTTTCTGATAGAGTGATAATAATGTGAACTGAATCTTATTGGCAGGTGCGAAGATTGCTACATCCCTTGAGGATGAGCCTGAATGACACACACACACACACACACACGCACACACACACACACACACACACACACACACACACACACACACACACACACACACAGACACCACACACCTTGAGGTCCTCCTCCAGTTGTTGTTTTTCTCTGAGTTTCTGGAAGTCTCCGCGGGCCTTGGCCTTCTCCCTCTCCTTAGAGAACTCTCTGGGAGGAGGAGAGAGATGGAGATGGAGGGATACAGAGAGAGAATGATGGAGGGATAGATGGAGAGAGGAGTGGAGGAAGGGATGGAGGGATAGATCGCAGGAAGGATGGAGTGAGGAATTGAGAGAGAGATGCAGAGGAAGACAAAAGAGAATCTGAAAATCTCAACTGCAAAATCAAGTGACAATATTGTGCTGACAGTTCTTTAACAGACAGAACTTTATTCTTCATTAAAACCCATTCAGAAGTAGGAAGGAAAAACCTGCTAAAGAGGAAAAAATACAGATGAAATGAAGAGAGAGATCTGCCAAGGAGAAAAGATATTAATGAGCAGGAGAGGAAAGCACATCCAGACAGACACACTGGAGCTAAACAGACCAGAGACAGATTTCATTTGTTGACAACCGGGAGAAGCAAAGCTGTTGGGAGAACTGCAAGGAAGACAACTCACTACCCCACTGCAGTTAGGACGCAAAGGCTGAACTTATCTCTGCCATTAAACATTAGGGATGAATTCACAGGATTTTATATTCTTTCTATTGTACATCTATTGTCAGATTACTGTTCAGGTATGCAAGCTGATGCAAACTTTTCCTTCATGTTGACAACTATTCATTAAATGTGAAATGTGAAACAATTTCTTCTTCCTGCTCCGTTTCTCTTATGTTTGAATAAAAGGTTTTTGTATGACCCCTCTGTATGAAACCTCTGCCCTGTGATGGGAACCTAAAAATGATGTGATGAAATCTTATGTTTGCCTGAGAACAATCTTAAGCGAAGAAATCTCCCTGCAGTCCACTTGATTATTATTTCAAGTCTTTTGAAGAGACCGATCATGTGAACTGATCTGCCTTATTTCAAGACAGGCTTTTATTTTGGTGATGTGGATCACACACACACACATGCACAGATCAATGAGCATCAGGACAAACAACTATTGTCTCAGTAGTCAGACCTTTAGCAGGAGACCCAATCCTCCAATCAATCCAATCTCTAATCTCTCTCTCTGTCTCTCTCTCTCTCTTCCAATTCCTTTCACAATCACCTTCTCATTCTGTTCTCCTCTAATCATCTCAGTCCTTCTAGGGCTGAATTCTCTCTTTTCCTGTCCACCATCTATTTCTCTCCTTCAGTTTCTCCCTCACTCAGTTTCATGCAGATCTCTCTCTCTCTCTCTCTCTCTCTCTCTCTCTCTGTTAATCCAGTACATATTACATCAAATCCAGGCAAAAACAACACCACACCATGTTTCTGTCTCCCCCCCCCACCCCCCCCGCCCTTTCACTCACTCTCTCTTTAGCCATTAGTTATTATGCTGATCCCTGCCACACATACACACACAGAACTGGTTGGTAAAAGGTCAGGCTGTGTAGTCTGTTGACAGCATCATTAGTCAGAAGTCAGACAAAGATTCAGACAGCCAAACCCCCCAAGCTGTTTGGACCAGATAGACCTCTATTATTTTTCCCAGGATGCTGCTGCCACATCGCCGTGGGCATCAAGAGTCGGATTCAGTTCGGTCACTCAGCAGTGAGAAACTTCACTCCTCTATACCTGTTCACTATCAAACAAACTAAAATCATCAAAGGACGTAAAACATGTACTATATACTAAGAAAATGTAACAATTGATCTTGACCTTTTCATAAACGTCATCACAGTATGCACCAGACTGCACAGAATCTGTACTTGTTCATACTTGTCCATAAAAGTTAATGTGCAACAACAAATCTTGCCAAAGTATTTAAGTTTGTTTATGCGTTTGCACACACTTGGATTTATTTGCTTAAATCCTTCATACCTATTCCCCGATGTTGATACACGACTGCAAGCTGCAAAGCATTTGTCAACATTCTTATAGTAGTGTGCAAACAACATGACTTTCGTTTGACGTGATATTAGGCTGTGTGTCCACTGGGAATCTCAATTTACAGCGCTGCCTTATTTTTCTCCTTATTTTGAACGGGGAAGACGGTGTGCTGCGTGATCCCGGCAGCACTGAGAGCTGAGCATGTGTTTAGCGCTCAGAGTGATGAGCACCAGCACTCTAGTGCATAATATATCAGTGTAGCGTAGCAGTTACAGACCGTAACCGGAGGCGTCTCAAGTTCAATGGCAGCAGTGGCCGTGTGTGTCCTGTTGAAGTGTCCTTGAGCAGGACACTGAACCCCTTCGCCGCTCACTCATCACTCTGGATCAACGTGTCAGCTAAATGACGAAAACATGTTGATGTAGTTTATTAGTGTAGTCCTGTAGCTCAGCGGGTAGAGCTTGGAACTAACTGCTTTGATTCTCACTGGTGCCACCCATGCTGCGTCCTCCACATGGCATATTGATCAATGCCGTGAGTTGTGTCAGTGTACTGTGTTGCTATGTCAGTTCTCAAATTGTACCAGTTTTATCACAACAAATACCTGTACATTGATTATTAAAAAAAAGCTAAGAAAAAGCTAAGCTATTTTGATTCTGATTCTGATAAAAACCTGTAAACCTGTAAAAACCACTACTGTCCTCCAAAACAAGAAAGAAACAAGACAGAAGCCTCAAGTAAAGCTCTACTTAGACTCAATTCAGCAGAGATGAAGAGCAAAGATTTCCATCAGATTCAGCCAAGAACAGCGGAATAAAGCGAAGAAAAAGAGGTTAGCTTTTTGTTTGGTTTCAGTGACCTTTGACCCCGCCCTTACCCGCTCAACACCCCCAGAACCAAGTTTAGCACAAAGAAGGATCCGATGATGATTAAGGTGACAAAATAGACCCAGGGCCATCTGTTCCCCACTGCATCATTCACCTGGGTGGATGGTGAAGGGATGGAGGACACAGACGGAGGAGAGGAGATGGAAGGGATGGATGCAGGGAAGGGCGGGTGAGGGTGGATGGATGGATGGATGAGGGGGGAGGAGATAGGAGAGAGAAGACAAGGAGAGAGGAGAAGAGGGATGGATGGGGATGGGGGGGGGGTTGATGGAGAAAGATGATGAGAGGAGAGGGGAGGGAGAAGGAGAGGAAGGCACATAGAGGGAAGGAAGGGCGAGGGGAAATGGATGGAGAGAGCGGAGGAGAATGACAGGAGGGAGGAGGAACAAGGAACGTTTGGAGGAAAGGGAGGCAAGGGATGGTAGAAGGGAGGAAGGGAAGGAGTTAGACCCTTGGCGTCTGTTCACACTACAGTGTACAAGTGAACTGTGTGTTTATGAAGGCTGAATGGTCGTATTTCTGTGGAGAGATTAGGGTTGAAAACAGTTCACGTCTTATCATTTACACTCAGTTCAGTTCAGGCTGAATCACTGTGGAGAGAAGACAATTAGACACTTGGGCAGACTCTATGCAACAAGACTCCAGCGGGTTGGACTTGATTCATCACCGCCCTCGGGACAAAGGGACTCTCTCTCAATGTCTTGTTTAGCTCTTTGAAAATACGCTTTAATTGAACATAAACAGCTTTATTCTAGATGTTTTCATCAATACGTACTGTTGTCATCTTCAGTTTTATGCTCTTTTGATTTTGAGCATTGTTGTTGTTAGCAATGTTAAGTAGTGCTGAAAAGTATGATACAAATAACTTACATTATAATGATGATAATGATTATTATGATTGTTGCTGTAAGGATAGCTGCTCGCCATTCAATGGGTCTTTCCATCCCATCATTTCTTTGGTTAATGTGTGTTTGCCTTAGACTCCATTCTGTCCTGAGAAAAACCTTTTTTTCCTGTGGTTTAAGTTTTTTTTTAGCGTTCCACCGCCACGGCTGACCTGAGGGGTGAATTATTTATACCCCAGTGTGTCCCTACAGGCTGGGTGGTGCTTGTACTAAAACAGCGTGACTTGGCAAAGCAGGGTAAAAACAGCACCCAGTCCGCCTGCTGGAACAGCGTTTATGGAAACAAAAGACACACACACATTACTCTGTAGTCAGAAGCCTGCATGCGCTAGTATACAAACACACACACACACACACACACACACACACACA
>JAXDDW010000099.1:480000-490000 GCA_034670385.1 Hoplostethus mediterraneus
CCCATGTGTGAAACAATGAAAACGATGGAAATGCAGCGAATGAATCATGCAAACCAAATGCTTTTAAAGGATTGGTACTGTCTAAATGTGCTTTTAGTGTGTGTGTGTGTGTGTGTGTGTGTGTGTGTGTGTGTGTGTTTGGGTGTGTGTGCGTGTGTGTGGGTAGAAGCACTTGCAATAGACTGGATAGTAGCAGAAGGGGTGTAGAGCTAGTAAGCTCTCTGCTCCACACACACACACACACACACACACACACACACACACACACACACACACACACACACACACACACACACACACACACACAGATAAATTCACATGGTTCAACTTTTTCACCAAATTCACATTAGTCAGCTTAGCTCAAAACATCATTCTTTCAAAAAAAACTTAGTAGTAGTATAATAATCATAATGAATCTCCTTCACTAATTAGGTCAGTAACTTGTTCAGTCACTATTTTACGTTAAGGATTGTAAATTACGACAATTTCATTGTATATTTGCTACTAGAGGAAGTCAGTTGAAAAGTGATGTTTTGAAAATCAGTCAGTACCACATGTGTGCTCTCTAGTGGCGACAGACCACAGTGTGATGGATTACACAGTAGTTTGTAGTGACTGCCATGATGGCTCCACGGTCCTGCACAAGAGTAACTGAGTAACTCTCATTCTACACCAACTCACCCCTGAGTTGCACAGAGCAGTGTTAAATATTTGCAGCCATCGCTTTTAGTTCTGGAGTAGCGACAGCAACACGTTTGTTAAGCTATCTGTGGCTCTGGTTAATGCTAGGAAAAGTTATATGTAGATGGAGTTTCATGAAACCTGTTAAAACAACATTATATGATTGCAAAAACAGAATCTGGAAAATATTATTTTCTTCATTCCTGTAAAATATTTTACCAACACATGCATCTTTGCCCATCAGCAGCAAGATCATAATCTGGGTATAAAGTCACACTGTTGAGGTCTGATGTAAACATGACACTTATGGGAGTTCAACTTAGCCCTAATATTGATTATCAGCATAGACTAATCTATTGGTTTATTTAGCTGGACAGGGCTGCTGGATGCTTCAGGCCATTTACTGAAGCAGGGTGTGTGTGCGTGCTGCGTGTGTGTGTGTGTGTGTTCACTACATAGTTGAATAAAGCATTGAGATTCTACACACGTTCCGATTGAATCGGTGGCTTCAATTACACAGTGTATTGTCTGCATCGATTTAGCCTGAGATATGAGCTAGTGGAGCTAACACACACACACACACATGCACGCACACACACAACACGCTCTGTTTGTGTCTTACTAAACAGAGCATGCACACCTGCCTTTCTGAAAAAAAGGCAATATGCATGTTATTGCTTTATATTCTTTTCTCCAAAGCACTCATGTGGCATTGATGTTAGACATATAGAGTGGCTACACACACAGAACAATATTACACACACACACACACACAAACACGTACACACAGTATGGGTGGAATGGTACACGTACAAAGATTCAGTACGTCAGCCAAATACTGTGTGTGACATTCACGTAGGCAAGTGACATTTCAAACTTCACAATACCCACACAATACATGAATGCTACTTTACATATAAAACAGTTATATGACCATTCCACCCCTACACACACACACACACACACACACACACACACACACACACACACACACACACACACACACACATACACACACACACTTCCGTTGTGGTGTCCGGCTCACCCAGTATAGCACGTCGGTCCAGCCCTCCATGGTTATGCACTGGAACACAGTCAACATGGCGAACGCAAAGTTGTCGAAGTTGGTGATGCCATCATTGGGGCCCACCCATCCCACATTGCACTGCGTTCCGTTGTGGGCACACTGTCGACCGTGAGATACGCTGGGTGCGCAGGGCGCCGGCTTTTCCTCCGCAATGGTACCTGGGGGGGGGCAGGGAGGGGAGGAAGAAGACACATGATTGTCTTGAGAGAGTTTGACTTGAGCTTCCTGGAACCTCCTTAAATCACACATGATTCAAAATTCAGAGAGGAAGAGACGTTGTAAATTGAGGTACTGCTTTGGTGCACATCACTTCACAAAAGCCTCTGATCTGAAGAAACAACCCAAAAAAATAGTAAGAATGCTGCCACCGCTGCCAGATAAAAAAGGGAATTTCAAAATGCAGCATAGGTACCTTTATCATAGTAAAGTGTCAAAGCAGTTTTAGTGCTATATTTAATCTTTGAACTAAAACTAGGGCTTGAACAAAACCAAACGCAAGAGCCATAAAAAATTTAAGGGAAATATAAGGGAAACAGTGTTACACTAATTGGACAAAATCAGCTGTCTGGGGTGACGTATAGGATAATGGAGAGAGTACTCTACCACCACTTACCCACTGCAGAGCTAATGTCCCTCATGGGACCTATACCATCACTGAAGTCCATTTATACCTACAAGCATTTAGCGATTATTGTTTCAATCATTTATGGTAACTGCCATTTCATTTATCACTCATATTGTTATACTTGGAAACACAACTGATGTTTTAAATAATTAATTGGAGGTGATCATTCTCAATATCCAAGGTGTTTTCTTGTGCCCTGGATTTATGCAGGTGTAAGGAGAAATAAAGAGTTAAATCTCCCTTTGTCGATGGCAATAGCTATATGGAAACAGACTTGAATTGCCAGCCAGAAGTGCTACATGCTATGTTACCTGAAGCCTTAAGTTGGTTTGGCTAGCTTCTGTCTTGATACTATTGCTTTTTGTCAAACATCTGCAAAAACTGATCATTTAAGAGCTGTTTTATAAAAATGCCCCTGGATGTGTCACACCACCACAGTTAAAAATAAAGGGGGAAACACCGGTGTGTATGTAAGTGTGTGTACCTGTGTGTCCGTCCTTGGAGTTAAAACAGGTCTTGTGCATCTTGCCCATGAAGAGCTCCAGTCCTATGATGGCGTAGATGATGATGACGAAGAGGACCAGCAGGGCGATATGGAGCAGAGGAACCATGGCTTTGATTATGGAGTTCAACACCACCTGTAAACCTGGAGCACACACAGGGAAAAGCGCTGGTAAGAATGCACGTATATGTATATATATATGTATGTTTTTCTGTGTATGTATATATATATATATATATGCATGTGTGTATGTGTGTACATGTACACACACACAAATGGACCTGAAGTGGAGGTGGAGAGATGTGTGTAAGGACAATCCAGTAACATGGTTTACATGGTGCCTACACTTCCAATAATAATCAAAATAACAGCTCAATCAGAATAAAAATGTCTCTTGTAACTGCCTCAACGTAATAGACAAGCCCACTCCAAATAAAATGTTGCTTGGTATTACACACACCTCTTGTCTTTTCAGCAAAAGTGTTTATCCGTGTTATTATTAGCAGAATATCTTCAAGTATTAAACTATCTAAAACTTCATCATCAACTCCTTCCCGTCACCATCTGGCTCCTTCCTGTTATGTTATTGCCTTCAGTCGCCAAATAGTGTGCTACTGTTTCCAAGACATTACAGCATGATTAAACATAGACTATTGACCTCAGCAACTGAACTCCCTATTGTATTCTGAGAACACTAGAGGCACAGGAGAGCCTGCCTGGAAATCGTAAAGATAGCAGCCTCCTGGGTTGATGTCATGCAGTCCTCCTGGCCCAGCTCACAATGCAATGTCAGTTCAAGTCAAATTTATTTAGAAAGCACTTATAACTAGAGGTGCACCGATGCTATCTGCAGTATCGAGATCGGCCCCGATCCAGCTCCCAAATACTTTAAATCAGATTAGCAAATGAAGCTGTGCAGATATCAATACTTTAATCACATGTGCTCTGCTGCACTATAAATGTTTTTTCCGGTGGGAGGAAAGTGTCTCCTGACTTGTGAAAATGCTGAAGCGCTATTTGTGAAGTCCACAGCACAGCACTTGCTCTTTAGAAGAGGAGCTTTGACTAAGCAGGCTAAATGCCATTCTTTTTTATCAACCTACCACATTGTTTTTTTTAATCTGTTGACCTATTCTCAATAAGGTGCTTTGAAGAGTCTGTGTGCGTCAGCTGGATTTGACCAGAGTATGAAAAAGAAGCTATATTCTCTAGCCTATGTTATGTAGCTTATTTTCAATGTTATAATTAATAATTTATCAGTTATCAAAACAAAACTGAAGAAGAACTCTCAGCTCTTGGGCAACACTGGCCATGAACATTCAAGACATGGTAGACATTTTTGACGGGGTAATTGATTTATTTCAGCAGTGATATTTCTGATTGATTTTATGTATCCTTTTCAGGTATCTCTCTTTTTCTCATAATTCACACAGCCAGTTCTCCAGTGGACCCCCATGATGGCGCCAGCTGTCGTTGCTAGGAGATTTGTGACACAACTTCAAAGCCTCTATAGGCCAATGCTGGATGCAATGCTATGAATGACTGTAAATCAAGTGGTACAAGTGGTAATCGAGTGGTGCTCATATCAGCCGATCTAGTTAATACTCAGTACTAGTAAGTGCTCAGTAGTTGTATCAGTTGTGAAACATTGATATCAGTGTATCTCTACGTTTAACAACACAGGCTCATGACAGAGGGCTTCACAGAGCAAGGCTTTTCTTAATGGATACAGGCAGCGATCGGATTGGACGTTTTGAAAACACAAATCTTTCTGTGTAATCTGATAGCTGTGTGTCATGTGCTAACCAGCTCGCAAACATGCTGCCAACAGTTGTTGCTGTGATACCATACAAAACTAAAAATAATGGTGGACGGGGTTCAACCTAAATACTGAGCAGTGCAGCGCTCAGAGCACTTGTTGTTCAAACCGCAGCAGAGTGGGATGTGCACTATTGTCCCGTGCATTTGCTTGTGATCACAAGCCGCCTAAGCGCCTCCATCACACTCATGCACACAGATGCACACACACGCGGCCTGCGTCCATGATATCCCGTGATATCCAAGATATATCTTCCATGTCTTTTGGCCTGCTGGATTACTGATTTCTCTCATCAGTAACACACACAGGCAGACAGACAAGTCATCTACTGCTAGTACTGTCTGAGTGTCTGACAACAGGACTCTGTGTGTGAGTGTGTGCATTTGTGTGTGTGCTTATGTGTCTGTTTGTGCATGTGTGTGTATAAATGTGTGTGACCATGTGTCGCATCAAGCACCAATATCAGCGCCAATCTGTGGTTCATTTCCCCCCTCCTCACCCAATCTCCCCTCACACCTGAACCCTAGAGCTTTCTGTCTTTCTTTCTTTCTTTCTTTCTTTCTTTCTTTCTTTCTTTCTTTCTTTCTTTCTTTCTTTCACACATAGCTGTCAGTACTACTTACTGGGTACTCCAGAGACCAGTCTGAGGGGTCTTAGTACTCTAAAGGCCCTCAGAGCCTTGACATCGAAGCCTGCTGCCTTCCCTCCAATAGGAGTGGCCCCGTCTCCCTTAGTGGCCTGCTCCAAGATAGCACTGAACAACCTGCAAAAGAGAAAATAATACTTTACTATCATCATCATCATCATCATCATCATCATCATCATCATCATCATCACCATAGCGATGTCCTGCTCCCACACTGATGTAACTTCAAGAGAGAGGGAGACAGTAACAGACAGACAGAGCAACAGAGATATAATGTAGAGTAATGAATATCTGCAACTGATGTCATTATTGCCTTCATTTCCATTTTCACTGTTGCTATTATTGTCATGATCATGATGTCATGATCTGTCATCATCATCATCATCATCATCATCATCATCATCATCATCATCATCACCATCTTTATGAATGAGACTACAGCAAAAGTGTTTCCAAACAGACATCACACCACTAAGTTTTGTCACCAAAAAAAACCAAAAAAAACTTGGTGGGAATGGTGGAGATGAATCCCTAATCAAATATGTTTCTTGTAGAAAACCAGAAATGTATTTAGTTATCTCTCCAACACAGCAATAGAAACAATTTCATCTGTTTCCTCTGTCTTTCACAGACAAGGAAATGTGAGACATTCTGCTTTAATGATTTGACAGTCAGTTTAATAAAACACCATGCATGTCTCTAGTGAAAATGGGTTTATAAGTGTGTCTGTGTGTGTGTGTGTGTGTGTGTGTCCAGGTGGACCAAGGTGTATAATATGCTCATAGCATTGAATCTCACGTCCAGTGCCACATATCATCCCATCTCTCTCCTGTCTCTCCACTGTGATCAGTTAGATCACAGTGGAAGGATCGAAGGACGGCACAAAGCAGGCTTCTACCAAAATAGGAAGAGGACTGCCTCATTCTGAACTGCTCTACTTGTTCTCATGGGTGCAGCATCAACTGTTGCTGTAGTTCCTACAGTCCTGGAATAATCAGTATAACCACATCATTCACCACATGGATCATCAGGAAGAATACATCCACTCTACTATTGCTGCGCTCCGGTAGGTAAGCTGTCTGTCAGTATCATAGTAGCCTGTTAGCCAAAATCTTTCGGTAGCTTTGGCCAAACTTAAGAAATGTTACACAAAATTGCTTTGCTAACTCAATCTAATTGTAATATTAAATATTTTTTTATGTCTGACTGGGGAGTTGTGTTTGCGACGGTGATGTGAAACACTACCACTATGAGACTCACAGGGGTCGCCAAAGTCATCAATTTTCAGATTCAACTGGGAGCAGCTTTAAGTATGATATATGATTTTAAGCCATTGCCTTTTGTTATCTATTAATCACTGTGAAATTATTTACAGACATCTCTTTGGATGAGAGCAGCTCATAAGCTAAAAATTATGTATGTCCAGCTGAGTTGATCCCTCTCTCTCTCTCTCTCTCTCTCTCTCTCTCTCTCTGTCCTCCTCTCTCTCTGCTTCTCACTGAGATCCTTTAGAAATCACCATACAAAACCATTTTCCAGCGAGCGCGGCTCAAAGGCCAGTCGGCGGCGCGTTAGTCATGGAGAATTATCAATTAGCACAGATGAAATGGCCACTTGAAAAGACCTCTCAAAACATATCGCCCTGTCTCTCTCACTCTCTCTCTCGCCCTCTCCATTTTGCACCACCTCCCTCTCAATTTGATTCTCTCTCTCTCTCTCTCTCTCTCTCTTTCTCAGTTCGAAAGCACACATTGAAACAGAGTATGAAAAACACATCAAGGGTCCACCAGCATTTCTCAAGTAGTAGATTGGAGCCTTCAGGTGTAGAACCACATCTACAATAATGGCTATGTAGCCATTATTGTAGAATGAATGTGCACCCATAGTTAAAGATAGTAGAGGTTATGTAGTTTCACACTTTTACATAGTAGATGTCATGCATGTTCATGCGATCTATAACTTTGAAGTCAAAAGGATTAATTCATAATTCAACTTATTTCTGGTTGAACCAAACAGGATGTTGGTAGGTTGGACCAGAACGTGTTCAGAAGTTGGTTCAGAAAGCTGTGATGGTATTATTGTATAACGCCTAACAATAATATCATAACTAACATAACTACTGGTATGCCAAAGAAAATGGGTTTTTAATGTATTTTTGTCATTTATTGTTAAATAGGTGTACGTTATGTATTGAGGATTAGATTTCCCTATGTTTTCCATCGTTTTATAGGTAGAACTGGAATGCGTGGTGGAGAGAGAGGAGGAGGGAGGCATGAAAGGAGCTTGACGAAGGAGAGGAGAAATGGAAAAGGGAATGAGAGGATGGAGAGATAAGGAAGGAGGAGTGTTCTGTCATGCTTGGGTGTTACAGAGACTAAAGTGCCCCCCCCTACACACACACACACACACACACACACATGCACACACAAACACACACACACACACACACACACACACACACACACACACACACACACACACACACACACACACACACACACACACACAGTCTGTTAGCTCACTGAACCTTCACTGATATACCCTTAGGAATGTGTCAGCAAGAGTATGGGCTCAGGCGTGTGTGTGTGGGTGGGTGGGTGTGTGTGCGTGTGTGCCTCAGAGGCTGCTCAGCACCAGGTACAAGCTCTCTCACCCATATGGTGAACATTCCAGAGGGAGCGAACTCTGTCACATCTCATCTATACGCACACACAAACACACACACACACACACAGACAGGCTGGCAGTTAGACACACACAAGCACAAAGACAAACATTGACTCATGCACACACAAATAAAAAGATACAACGCTATGTGTCACATTTGAAGATTTGTGTGAAAGTGTGTGTGTGTGTTCCATAACCTTAGAATATAATTTCATTTGTTTTGCCTTTCTCTATTCAATGCCATTTCCATCCTTACACTTTGGTTTGGTCGTTCTTACAGTTTTTCTCAGTCACTTTGATACATTTCTCAAATCATCCTTAACATTTGCAAAACAGTAAGTGTATTTCTTGAAACAATTGGTACAAACAGCACCACACAATGGATTACCTGCAAAAGCCCATAACTTGCTCAAAATCCTTAGTTCATCTCTCAAAAGTAAATCTTTATGTCAATGAACATGTCAGTTCATCAGAATGACAAGTCCTTGCGTCATTGAGTACAAACAAGATAGTCAGAATGCTTAGCCATGTTGTCAATATAACAGTTACTCTGATGGAAACTATGGCGAAGGTTTTGATGACAATGATTGAAAATGCACAAGGCTGCACTTTTTCTGTATGGCATATATCAATTTCAAAAGACATATACAACCAATAATTGTTCAAATTGTCATAATTGTTAGTCATTTGCCTAAATGTGCTAAAACATTTGCAGATGGTAACAAAGAGAAATGCTCTTTCTGTTGGAGAATTGAGCCAAAGCAACTGAGAAAAACTGTAGTGAAAGTCAAGATTCATCACTTCAGGACACATTTACAAAAGTCTAATAGAAATGTATAAAAAATATGCTTGACAGATTATGACAACTGGTTCAACCATTTTGCATGTAATGACTTAGGTAATGAACTAGTGCCTAGATGTTCTGGGGGGTGAGACTATTCAACAGAGAACCAATATAATACATTTTGATCAACATGACATAAACTATTGATAATGTAGGAAACAGCAGACAGTTGGACATAATCATTTGCATGAATGTGCCAAAGCATTTGCAATTTGTTAAAAAGAGAAATTGCTTTTATGATGTGCACAAGTGACTAGATGATGTGGAGGTTGAACAAGTAGTTTTGAGAATTTCAATTCTGATCTGAGAAATGTACCAAAGCGACTGAGAAAAACTGTAATAAAAAGACAACCTGCTTTTCCATATGAACCAGCCACCAGTTTGACCTGCTGTGGTATGAAATGGGAGCAGGAAATTCTCAAAAGAAAAAAAAGACTTTGGGCATGAAAAAGATTTGAAAGGGTTTGAATGGTGAAAAGGAAATTCTGGGAGAACAGGGTGGGGAAGTGAGTCAAGACCCCATGACAGCAAACATCCGTCCTGCTTAAGTGTCCTTCAGCAAGACCCAAGCCCTACCAGCTCCAGGGGTGCTGCTCTGTAGCTGACCCTGACCTCTGACCCTGACCTCTGACCTCGCTGTGGAGGGGGCAAAGAGGGAAAAGAGAACCTCCCTATGGGGATCAATACAGTAGCATGTTACATGACGTTACCCTGCCACACAGCAGAAGTCATGATGGCTCTCAGTCTAAGAGACTGAGAGAGAGAGAGAGAGAGAGAGAGAGAGGGAGGGAGAGAGAGAGAGAGAGAGAGAGAGAGAGAGAGAGAGAGAGAGAGAGAGAGGGTGGATAACAGTGGTAGGAGTGTTAAAGGTTGTGTTTATGCCAGGGGCATTGGCACCATGATGCCAGCCAGTGGTGTGTGTGTGTGTGTGTGTGTGTGTGTGTGTGTGTGTGTGTGTGTGTGTGTGTGTGTGTGTGTGTGTGTAAGTGTGTGTTTATGTCTGTCCATGGGGGAAACCAAGCATGTTCAGTTAGTGATGGCTAATGTGAGTGAACAGTTCACTGGCTGTGAACGAGACTCAGTGTGTGTGTGTGTGTGCGTGCATTCAGAGAGCCTTTCTTCAGGGCAT
>JAXDDW010000099.1:500000-515000 GCA_034670385.1 Hoplostethus mediterraneus
TCACGACTTCTCCTGCCTCCTGCCTCACCGCACAGGGAGACAGATGCTCTCTGCCCCCCCCCCCCACACACACACACACACACAGAGGAAGATGCACACGCAGATACAGACGCACAACTTCACATACACAGATCAACATGGACTCATCTATATGCTGACACACACACACACACACACACACACACACACACACACACACAGGTAGTGAAGTGAAGTGACTCACAAACACACATCACTGTCGTGCATCAAGATCAGAGTACCTGGTTGCTAAATTGGCAGGACAAGATAGATTACTATACTCTCTAACTCATTGCATGACTCATGGTAAGGTGTGCACGAGTGTGTGTGTGTGTGTGTGTGTGTGTGTGTGAGTCATCAAGGATAGCTCTTGGTTTGATCGTGCTGGTGAGGCTGATAGGGGGTGAGACGGAAATAAATATAAATATAGATCAAGAAAAAGAGAAAAATACAGCTTTACAGAGCATACAAAGTCATTACATGAAAATTTGTTAATAAATGAGTCAATAAACCGGACAGTTAAAGGGTAATTCCGGTATTTTTAAACCTGGGCTCTATTTATACATATTAGTCATTTATACCCCAAAATAGGTATAAACAAAGTTCTATCTCTGTAGGATCCTTTCTGTAATGTTGTCAGACACTTCCAATAACAATCTCAGCCTGTCAGAGGCAAAAACAAGCACTTTTAGTGGACGTTCCAATTCCAAACATTCTGGGTAACCCTAGTGAGCTGGGAAACACTCTGGCCGACCCTCCCAAGACGACTCTGGTCAAGATCAGGGTTGAGACACGGGTCAAATGCTGCTCCGCGTGGTGGTCTGTGAGTGTGTATTTATTGTGTCATTCTTATTGCCACCACCTCCTCTCCTCCCTCATGTCTTTCATCACACTACTTTTCTCTAAACCCAATGGGAGAACTGAAGCTTCGTCCACTCCCTCTCCCTCTTTCTGTTTCCCCTTCTCTGCCCAGATCTGCCTCGCCTCTCTCTCACTCTCACTTTTCCCTTTCCCTTTTTTGTCCATTTATTTTGTTCTCCCTCTCATCTGTCTTTCTATCTCTGTCTGTCTGTGAAGAAAGAAAGAAAGAAAGAAAGAATGAGGAAGAAAGAAAGAGAACACCATCAGCAGTGGCATTACACTGATGACATCGGCAGAATGAACCAATCAGAAAAGACCGTAATCACCTACGTCCTGAATGGCACCCTGAATGTGCCCTGAATGACCAATCAGGGACCTTTTACCCAGTGACAATCCAAATGAGACGCCAGCAATTCCACTTGCAGCGCTCCCAGCATTCCCTGTCTTCAATATCCCACTGCCTAACAAGACACTTGGAATGTCATAGACAGAGAGCGGGAGGGAGAGACGAGTGTGAAAAATCTATCAATTCTCCTTTAAATTACCTTTACATCTTCTTTACATTCAGTGAGCAGGTAGGGGAGTTCAGCGTCTCACTTCACAAGACACGGAGCTGTTGCAGGTATCATACTTGCTTCTCTCTAACCCATTTTATTTCTTTCATCGAAACCAGACGTAGCAGGAACGGCTTCACCCACATCACAGCCACCATCTCCTTTTCAAATGAACATAAGCAGCCTAGAATCTGAAATATGCCTCGGCATCACAAGAATTCAAAGCGTACAAAAATATCCAGAGCCTCTGTTTTGGTTGTCTGTCTGCCTCGCCTTTAATAAGGTTCTGCTAAAGGACACGCACGCACACACACACACACACACACACACACACACACACACACACACACACACACACACACACACACACACACACACACACACACACACACACACACACACACACACAGCAGACATTCACACACACACACAGGGCATGCCAGGGTGTGTGAGAGGAGATTGAACTTTACCTTCTAGCACCCTTCACCTACTGTGACAAACCACTGTGTGTGACTGTGTGTGTGTGCAAGTGTGCATGTGTGTGTGTGTGTGTGTGTGTCTGTAGATATGCGTGTACTGTGTGTGTGTGGGTGTGCGTGTGTATGAATCCCACTCTGTGTTGACATATGGTCTCCTCAGCCAGGAAGCTGGAAGAGCCAACAGCCATGGGAAAGGTAGTACTCCAACAAGCTGAAGGTGACTGCAAATGAGAGACAAAATGGCTGATAGAAGTAGAACCTACTCCAGAGGTTGAATAACAAACCAAGATCAACACTCGCTTTGATTTCTGTGCCACATTGCTCTTGATATTGGATTTTAGTATTGGGGAAATGCAGCCATAACTAAAGTCCAGGTAGACTATTTTCTTTCTCTCTCGTCTTAGGATGAAGAATGTTTCCCACGCTGTCAACCTTTTTCCCCACGCCTTCTTCTTCAATTTACATTTAACCAATCAGATCTCTGCACGCATTCCGGGAACCAATCATCACGCTGCAGCCAGAATTTAAAACTGGTCCTTGCTTGTCTGCCTTCAGCTGTCATTTCAGTGCTGCTGGTTATTACCCCATCAGCCAAAGCTTTTTTTTTTTTGTGTGCAAATTCTAGACTCTTCTGTAAATTCAATCATGCAATACAACTTGTCATTCCTCCTGCAAATGAGGCTCTACCAACGTACCTCGAAGATTATTTTTCAGCTCATCATCATCACCTAATATCTGATAACAGTTTTGGTATGTGTGCAACCCTACAAATAATTCTGCATCGCTGGTAATCGTAGTTTTCCAAATGTATAACAGAATTACTGCAGTTTGCTGCTATTTTTTTCTTTTTCTATTTTCAAATTCTGTGGGAGAGCCCCTTTCGTCATGGATCACTACTACTGCAAAAAAAAAACCTCACTCTTTCTTGCTTTCCCTCCCTCTCTCTCTCTTTCTCTCTCTTTGTCTCTCTCTCGCTTCCCCCTCTTTTTGTTGAATTGGGTGTATTCCTCCTATCAGAACCAAACACACCACTCTATCTCCCCTCAGAGCGCTGGAAAGGACCCCTCTGTGCATGTGCGTGTGTGCGTGTGCGTGTGTGCGTGTGCGTGTGCGTGTGCGTGTGCGCGTGCGTGTGTGTGTGTATGTGTGTGTTTTGAGTATTGCTCCATCATTCCTCCCCTGGTTAGCGTCCAGTGGAGCGAGACCAGAACACAACACAGAGAAAATAGAGAAATAGAGATACAATGGGAAAACATCGGGATGTGTGTGTGTGTGTGTGTGTGTGTGTGTGTGTGTGTGTGTGTGTGTGTGACACAGAGAGAGACACAGATATTGTGCATAACAGAAAAAGAGCAGGAAGAAGGGACAGCAATAAGAGAGAGAGAGAGAGAGAGAGAGAGAGAGAGAGAGAGTTATTGGGTTGTGAATCAGCTTTAAGAGCACTGTAACGGATATCCACATGATTCCTAATGGCAGATGGATTCACTAACATTTCCCCACTGTAAACACACATGCTACCACTGTAAGGTAATAAAGTACTTTTCATGGTTTATTCTAAAGACAGGGGTTTTCAGTGTCGGGATCTGAGTCATAGGAACTTTAAAATATCCCCCTGGATAATCCTGGAGATATTAATGTCAAAAGTCAGTAGATATATGGCTGAGTGAAACTGAGCTCGTGTTTGGCCACGTATTTTTAGGTCTCATAATCTTGCATGAAGGCAAAACCAAATATAAAGTGTGCCGCAGTGCACATACTTATGGATCACTTCCCAAGCCTTCCCAAGTCAACAAACAGAGCACAAGTTACTAAATTAGCCTAGAAAACAGGACACGCATTATAAGCAATAATACCTGAAATGTGGGATGCAGGGTTATGGCTCGATAACTTTGATATTGTGATCACGATTATTGTCCCTGATGATTTGAGGAACAAAATTATGTTCCTGCACTTTGGGCATCTTACACTGTATCGTTCATCAAACTATTTTCAGCTCTACTCCAACCACATTTTTGCCAGATGATCAATGGTAATGCAGCATCCGTGAAATACCCATAATCAGAGTGAAGAATGACCTCATAGGTATTATGGCTTCTATGCGAGTTACCGGTGCATATGTACTGTATGAAAACATTTCTCCAAAGAAGTGTACAAACGGAGAGACAGCAATAACAAATGCCAAATAGTGATCTTTGGTTTCTTCATGGGAATTACATTAGTAACGTTTCTTTGAGCAGTCACTTAAGAAGAGAGAACAAAGTAATTAAGGAAATAAGGAGCAGGGACAACAATGAGAAAGGTTGCCAACCTATCTTTCATGGGTATTTAACATTTGTATTTGATATGACTGAAGAATATTTGAGCCGACGGGTCAAAGACAGAACAACTGAGTGTTGAACAGACTAACAGTTATTAACCAGGACAGACCAGATTTGTTCCTTTCTTCCTTCACTGTGGAAGCCACAACAACCCTGCCTCACCTTGTCTCCTTCCAAACTCTGTACTTTCTTTCTCTTCCTTTTACCATCACTTGTTCTGTCTTTCTGTCTCTGTACAACTCATCCTCCATCACTTTCTTTTTCAACCTGACTGGAGTATCTGTCTCTCCCCTTCCCTCTCTCTCCTCCACTTTTTCTCACTGTCTCTCTATCCCTTTTTTGCAATTTCTCTCCCTTTCTACAACCCTTGTTTTCTTGCTCTCTTTCTGACTCCAAGCCAAACATCCATGTTGTATTAGATATGGCTGCAACAAATGATTATTTTATTGTCAATTATCCTATAAATTATTTTTTTCAATGTATAATCAATTAATTATAAAAATAACTTTTACCGGTGACTGTCTCATAGTACCAGTAGTTTAGTGGCCTCATGTGTCTTCCACCATTTGAGTGGATTCTCTCTTTGACATAAGCTGTTCTCCAAAGTCTGTATCTCACTTCTCACTATTTGGGTGTTGACATCCTCTTCACCATCTCACCAACCCAGGCAGAGACAGATGCCTTCCAAGGGCTTGGACTTGGTGGTGGTGACAGAAACTTTAGTTCATGAAACTGTGAAGGGCAAGGGCAGCATCATCTCTGAAGGTGGTCTCCAACTCTCATCTTGTAGCCATCTGCTGCACTGCAGCAACCTGGAAAGCCTGCATAGGCATGGTGTCAAAGGTTCTTCAAGTAGGCTCCACTGCTCACTGTTCAGGTCCAGGCATCGCTGCCCTCACTGCTTGATACCTGGGTCTAAGAGGGTTGCTGCTCCTGCAGGGGGCTGATCATGTAGTATGAACTGATACATCTTTGATTAGTTTATACATTTGTTTTTTCAGCTTGTTTGGAGCTAACTTCTACTGTTAATATCCATGATATTCATTTATGTCTGTAATGCCATGTAGTGAAGAAGCATATTCTACAGGTAAGGGTTGGTACAGGCAATGTCTTATCTGATTATTTTGTGAATTTTGTCCACTGAATTCATTTTTTGGTACGAAATGCATTTTCATCACACAAAATCCGAAAGCACCTTGTTTGAAATCAATGAATTTACGTTCTCAATCTAATCACTGACGTCAATATGTCATTGCAGCCCCTAGAATTAGATCTCATTTACTATATGACTTATGACTTAAGTAACAAAATAACCAACCGTCCCTTCCACACACATACAGTACGTTTGAAGAAAACACACAACTGTGCAGACAAGACGCATGAGAAGGAGAAGGGTGGGCAGTTGGAAAGAGCTGCATGATAGGACAGCAAGAAAACATGCAAAGGTGGAAAAAGAGATAAATGTCAAGAGAAAGAGAAAAGGAGAGAAAGGGATGGAGATGAAGGATGAAAAAGGAGTAGGTTCTGAGTCTACTCTAATTTCTCCCTTTCCACTATCCTGTGTTTGCGTCGGCCTGAGATTTGTCTCTGCACCTGCCTCACGACCCATCCTGAATCCTGAATCAACCTTTTCTTATGATAATTATCAGCCCTTCCTTCCAGCCTTTCCTTCCTCCCTTCCTTCCTTCCTTCCTTGATTATTTGATTTATCTTGTGTCTTTTCTTATTATTGCAACATTAATTCCTCACCTCATTAATTCCTTCCTTCACCCCTTCCTTTTACCTTCCCATCACCTTCCTTCATTCACCTTATTATTACCTTCACTACTTCACTAAAATTGTTAGTGAAGTAGTTTCCTTCCTTTGTTAATTTCTCTTGTTCCTTTTCTTCATTACTTTTTACTTTTTTCCTTGCTTATTTCCTTCTTCCTTCCTTCCTTCCTTCCATCCTTCCATCTTTCGTCCTTCCTTCCTGGAGCCAATCAGAATGCGGAAAAGTTTTACTGTGTCAGTTACTGTGGTGACCGAGAGGAACACTGTGTTCCGTTTTGAACAAGAGTTTATCATATATCATATTTTGATCAAAAGCAAGAGAACGCAGTAAACCATCTCTCTCTCTCACACACACCACCTACAGCCTCCCTTTCTGCTCAGTGGGAGAACACGAAAGATGAGGTCTTGTTACATACAAACGTGGTCATCATTAACCACGCCAAACACCACACAAAGTTGAACTCCCACATTCACTGTGTGTGTGTGTGTGTGTGCATGTGGGTGTTCCCACCATAATTAGGGGATACCTCAAGTGTGTGAGAGAGCTAGTGAGAGAGGAAGGAGGGACAGAGAGTGAAAAAAGGGAAAAGGGGACATAGAAGGTGAGCAAGGTAGAGCGTGAAGGAGAAAAGGAAAGATGAGGATGAAAATAGAGAGAAGGGAAAGGAAGAATGAAAGGATATGGAAAGAGGGTGCGTGGGAGCGGGACGGGGCACTTGATGCACCATACCCTGGCCTCCATATTGAACATGGTTGAAACAATGACATCAGCGAGACCAGCTTTATCTCACCGACCTCTCTTAACCTATCAAGTTTGTTTTAGTTTTCATGTAATTCTTTTCACTGTGTAGTGAGTGGTAGTAGAGTGCAGAGGTCCTGTGCTGACTGGGGTCTTTGTGAAAAGACTTTCATCTGGTATCTGCTTTTACTGATTCAGCTTACTACAGCAGGACATTGCGTTGTGTGTGTGTGTGTGTGTGTGCATGTGTTTTTTGTGGGCACGGGCATGCATTTTCATGCATGTGCATATGAATATTTGCCTACGCACACATGAATGTATGCCCTCTGTGTGTCTGTATGTGCATGTATGTGTGTAGCTGCATGGACAAAGGGCTGCATAATCATTTTAATGCATACCTCTGTGTGTGTGTGTGTGTGTGTCCACGTTTTTACAGTATTCATCACTTTTTTCTCAGCTTAAAAGGCCTTAGTAAGGTAACTCTTGGAGTAGAGTAGTGATGTGTACTTGGATTGTTACTACTGAATTAAGCGATCTGAAGTACGCACTTCTAAATACGTTCTCTCCCAAGAGTGCTTCACATCAAAGCCCACCAGAGTCACCAAAACAAGGAGGGAAGATGAGAGAAAGAAAGAGAAAGCGAATAAAATGAGCAATGGTTCATATTATCACTCGTTGCCTGAATTAAATTATACAGTATATGTGTGGAGGGATCAATAGTGACGCCGTGTAACTGATACATCATGTTAAGTAGCGGAAGAGAGAGAGAAAGTGAGTGAAAGAGTGATGTTAGCCAGAGAAGCTAAATAGGGAAAAGAGGGAAAGTGCAGGGCAGGAGAGAAAGTACAAGAGAAAGGGGGAGGGAAGGAGAGGCAGGAAAAGGAGAGAGAGATAAAAAGGGGGATGGAGAGGAGAAAAGGAGAGAGAGTAATGAAATTAGTCTAGTTTTCTCATCATCTACATTCCCTCACTGTCTCACAGCTGTCACTTTACCCTTGTCATTACTTACCACACAGTGGGTCCCTTCTGTGTGCATGTGTGTGTGTGTGTGTCTCACTGGAAGAGAGTGTGATGGGCCATGAATGATAATGGATCTTGGACTGTCAGGGTGTGTGTTCAGACACATACAGACACACAAGACACACACACACACACACACACACACACACACACACACAGTTTTGACAGCCAGCAGTATATCACATAGGTAGGCTAGGTACAAGGACAGAGAGACTCTCCCTCGCTCTGTGTTTCAGTCTGTTGCCCATTTCTCCTCACACACACACACACACACACACACACACACACACACACACACACACACACACACACACACACACACACGCGCGCGAGCACACCCACACACATACACACACACACACACACACACACACACACACACAGACTTTTTCTGCCTCTGTCCCTCATACACATTCTATTATCCAAAACTCTCTCTCTGTTTTACAAGTTTCCACCATAACTACACTTTCTGTGTCTGTGTGTGTGTGTGTATGATGCCTTTGTCAGTGTGCTTAAGTTGGCATGTGTGTGTGTGTCAGTACCAGTGCCTCGTTAAAAGCTCTGTTTGCACGGCAATGTCAGGTTTTGATTGAATCATTTAGCTCTGAGCTTTGAACCTCTTGTGTGCATGTAGCAATCAGTGAGTGTGTGTGTGTGTAGGTGTGGGTGTGGGTGTGTGTCAAAGTTGGCCTCTCGTTAACTTTCCACCCAGTGATGTGATGTAAACCCCTGCTGATTTGGCATGTTGGCCAAGTCTCGCAATCCATCCCTCCATCATTACCACTCATTCTTCCTCTTTATTTTTCTCAACTTTCTCTACTTCTGCTTTTTTCAGAGGGGAGTAAGACAAAAATAACAACTGTTGCTTGCCGGGAAAAGTAAGATTCCTAATTCCTTGCACACATATGAACTTCTTTACAGACTGAAATGGGCCTGCAGTAAAGCCGAGGACACACTACACGACAATTATAGTCTGTGCTAGTTTGAGTCAGTCACAATGGACAGTTGGCACAGATGATCTTGTACTGTGTGAGGGTTACGAACTACAATCTCTTGCCTCCAGATCCATTCGGAACTATCACAATTCATTTTAAACATGGATGACTTTTATGTCGATGTTCTCCTGTACTGTGAGTTGCTCAACAAGCAAATCTGAACAGAGATCTGTGAAGGCCGATGAGGGTTGAGTATTAGAGAAGGAAAAATACAGCAGAAACACCACCACCTCCGTGTTTGTTCATGTTCGGTGTTGTAGTAGTGAGTAGAGTTTTTTCGTGAGATTTGGGGGGGGGGGGGGGGGGGGTTGCATGGCATTAGAACCCGGGTATCGTCACTTGGGCAATCCCCAAATCCTCAGTCTGTTCAGTGGTGTAATTTGTCCCCTGCTTAAGAGGGGTACACATCCCATCACAGTGTCAAACACACGCTATTTGAATCCGATTAAACTCTCACTGGACTTGGACCACAATTGCTTGTTAGGCTGCTTGCTAGCTAGTGCTTTGGAGCGCTGTCACCGTGGCATCCTGAACCTCTTCCCTGGAGAGGAAGCGTACAGCTGTCTGTAGGGCAAAGCGTCCTATTGGCTAGCCGGAGGGTGATGTCACATGGTTCACCAGACACAAAGGTAAGGCTCCCCAGAGAGGACAAACATTGCTACCCTCGTGGACACAATGATGTACATATACAGATACAGATAGAGACACACACACACACACACACACAAATATAGGCACACGTAGAGACACACACACAAACATGCAGACAGATACCACAGATTCATAAACACACACCAACACACACACCTGTCCTTCAGTCTGTGTCCCTGTGTAAGGACAACCAGTGACAGTGGATAGGAAGGAACAAACAACAACATAGAAAAAAAGTTAGAGATGGGTGGAATGAATTAAGGATGAATGTAAGGACACGGTGGAAGGAAAGTTGATGAGATAAGATGAAGGACCGAATTAAGGAAGGAAGGAAGGACCGAGGAAAGAAAAAGGAAGGAGGAAGAGGGGCTTCTGATTGTCTCTAACCACTTGCTAATGCCATGATACTGGATTGCTTCTTGTAGCCATCAATCATCAATGTAGCATGACATTAGCATTAGCATCTATTGTGAACATCTATCTAAATATTAGCATTAGCATGTGTAATTACACAAATTTAATTTGAATATTAACATGCTATGCTAACAAAAAGTCCCCTGTGTAGCAGGTTTAATGGTTTCTAATGGAATCAAGTGACATATTAAATTCCCTTATTAAAACCCCAGCAAGAAAATGTTAGGAACGATAAACAGCATTAGCATCGCTCGTTAACATCCATCAATATATTAGCACCATAAGCTAACGCGGTGGTACTCCCGATGGATGCCCTTGGCTATGAGGGAGTCTCTTTCTCTCTCTCTCTCTCCCTCCCTCCCTCCGCTTGCTTCATCCCATACTCTGCGCCTCCCTCCCTCCCCATCTTTCTCTGTCAGATTACTCAGCTTGCGTCCCATTGGCTAGTTGAGCTCTCGGAGTCATCAGCATGCAAAGTAGGGTTTTTAATTATTATCAGAGCTCAAAGCACAATACTTATTATTAATTATCTACCCATCCTTCTTGTATCGTTCTCTCCATCCCTGCCCTACCTGCCCTGTATCCATCGCTCACAGGCCAAATGTTAATTCGTCATTCTCTCTGCCCCTCTATCGCTCCCTTACTCTGTTCATCCCAATTTATCCCTCTCTCTCACTCATTCACTCTCCCATCTCCCTTTCCATCTGTTAGTCCATTTTCTCTCTCACCATCCTTCCATTGTTTCATCTATCCTCCAGCGCCACCCAACATCTCTCCATTAATCTCTTGCTCTTTCCTTTCACTCCTTCCTACCACAAAGCACACATGCCTCAATCTGTTGCTCTCGATCCATCGCTCCCTTCACAAAACTCTCTGGACCTCGAGTCTTCTCTC
Source organism: Hoplostethus mediterraneus (assembly GCA_034670385.1). Classification (NCBI taxonomy): domain Eukaryota; kingdom Metazoa; phylum Chordata; class Actinopteri; order Trachichthyiformes; family Trachichthyidae; genus Hoplostethus; species Hoplostethus mediterraneus. Next base: position 510,717 of record JAXDDW010000099.1, read on the forward strand.
CCTCCCTCCCTCCCTCGCTCTCTCCATCTGCCCGTCCCTATATCTGTCCTTCAATCCAACACCTTCCCATAAATCTTTCCTTTCATTCTTCCTCCCCCCTGTCTTTCCCTCCTTCTGCCTCTTTGTCTGTCCTTGTATCCGATGCTCCAACTATCCACCTACCCTTCTCCGATTTCCTTCCTTTCTTCCTTCCTTCCTTCCTTTCCTTTCCTTATCTATCTATGAGTGCCTGTCTCTCTGTCTGTATCTGTATCACATTCACCAATACGAATACACACCTCTTTCTCCCTCCTTCCCTCCAGGGCATGCCCATTAGTTCTGCTTGCTTGGTGTTTGATGGAGCCTGTCCCCCATGTTGGCCCCCCCAGAGCCCCCGGTGGAGCCGCCATGGAACCTCAGTTTCATCAATCTCCCTTCTGCTGGCAGGAAACTGACCCAAGGGGCACTGTCCCTGCTGGCTGCCTGGAGCCAAGATGGCTGACAGGGTAGGGGAGAGAGGGAAAGGGAAGGAGGAAGGGAGGGAGGAAGGTAGGGGACTAGGGAGAGAGAGGGAAATGGCAGAAGAGAGATGGGGTGAAAAGGAAAGAGGACAGAGAAGGAGAGAGGGGGAGAGGATGGGGATGAACGCAGAGAGGAGTGGGGGGTACTTGTGACAATACTCAAAAATTGTTTGTATGGGAGAGGAGAGATTTGTGTGTGTGTGTGTATGTGTGTGTGTGTGTGTGTGTCTGTGTGTGTGGTACTCGGCCTCAGGAATAATAACACTGAGCTGTTATCAAAAAGCCCATCTCTCTTTCTCTCTCTCTCTCTCTCTCACTCTCTCTCTCTCTCTCTCTCTCTCTCTCTCTCGCTATCGAACGGCCATCTCCCGTGTATGTGTGTGTGTGTGTGTGTGTATGTGTGTGTGTGAGGGGACATGGAGCTAAAGGGAGATTTCACGGTGTTAAGCTGATACACTAAAAGCACACTAAAGGCCACAGGGGCTAATAAGCATTCTACAAATGGATTTATAGAGCCACATGTAATCCCCCAATACAGACACAGACACACACACACACACACACACACACACACACACACACACAAATGCATGCACACATATACACACAGATATGTACATAAACATAAACACAGCCACTCTCTCCACCACCAAAAATCATCTGGTTTATTTGGCACTCCAAGTATCGAAAGAAAAGCAAAGAAAATTAGGAAAGGAAAGGAAGAGGGAGGAAGAGGAGGAAGAGGAAGAGTTGTAGTGTTAGTGCAAACAAGCCTGCAGTAAAGAAAAGGGGATTTCTGTGACGGCTACATTTATATATTCCTTAGCCTGAAACAATCTGTTTTAATGCACATTTGTTAGTATGTGAATGTTTGCTCCTAAACTATTGATGCCGGCATTAGATCCAAAAGTCCTGTATTAGTCCAGACTGTCAATAGACATCAGCTCTTACAGTGCTGTTACACACACTCACCCTTGGGAGTTGCCCAGTGCAACCACAGTCCTCTACTGTTGGCCACTGAGCAGCTCTAGTGGAGCAGCTGGGGGTTAAGTGCCTTGCTCAAGGGTCACTCGATGGCAGTTAAGGGCCGTGGAGAGCGCGACTCATTCATTTTCCCAACCCAGACTTTCCCAGCAGGTCCGGGGATTTGATCCAGCCCACTACTTTAACATTTTGGCTGCCACTACCCCCCACTTACCTCCATAAAACTCAGCCTTACGTCTCGCAGCGAAAGCCCCTTCAGCTATGGAGAAGTGATAAAGTGTGAACTAGCTCTCTGGCTGGTTCCTATTCTGACAATCTGTTTACAGATGCAGTCCGTTTCCTGGAGTCCGTTTGCCTTTCACCAAGCAGTCAGCAGTGGATGGACAAATACACGCACAGAAACACACACAGACGCATGCAGATGCGCATAATCATGCGTGTACCCACACACTAAAATTCAAATGGACAAAATACTTGCCACAGATTACCCACTAACAAAATGCAGGTTTTGCTCACACATTCACTCAATTGCTAAAATGACACAAATCTACCCCCTCCTTGTGCTACAGAAAAGTAGCACAAGGAGGACTGGGTTGTGCGCTACTGCATTGATGAGTCATTTATGACATACACACACACACACACACACACACACACACACACACACACACACACACACACACACACACACACACATAAAAACACTAAAGAATGTAAGTCTTCTGCTCCCTGTTGTGAATGTGTGCGTGATATGGGATTGGTGTATTTGCAGCCTCCTATTTCCGGCTTAACAATGGACAATTAACACTGCCTGACTCACACACGCACGCACACACGCACACACGCACACACGCACACACGCACACACATATGCGCGCACACACACAGATTCACATGTACATATAAAAACACACACTCTCATGAGCACTGGGGCTAGTGAATTTGCTGGGGTCTGTTTCAGGCTAGTGTCCCTGACTAACAATGGTAAGACGTGAGGGACACACACATACACACTCTCTCTCTCTCTCTCTCTCTCTCTCTCTCTCTCCCTGTGGGTAGGGACAGAGTATATTCTGGGCTGCCGTTCAAAGCTTAGCAGGATTAGCTGCATGATCTCGCTACATTTTTTATATATTTTCATATTTTTAGAGGGTTTTGGGTTTTGGCTCATTGAAGCAGGAGATCAGCTTTAGAAAAAATACTTCAGAATAAATAGTTAGATTCCATCTCTATTAGCGAGCACTCTGGCAAGTGAGGAGAGTCCAAAATATTACTGCCAACCCAGATACTCAAAGCTGAGAAGACTTAACTGACTTGATCTTGTTACTTTTATAATATAATATTATAGATTCCTGGTCCATCTATCTACTAGATTCAGAAACAAATCATATAGACATTCACTGTCCTACCAAGGATCAGTGGGCGTAGTTTTTGGCAACACGCCATCCTGCAGACCGTCACAAACCACAAGGACATGATGCAAGCACAGTAAGATCATGTAATGTCATTGAGCTCATGTCATCTCATTTTAAACAGGTCTCCTTGGAGAAGGTTGGTGTGAAGTTGACTTTGTCTTTAAAACCACAGGCAGTGATTTGTGACTCTCCAATGGATTCTCAGGGTTTGGTTTTCGGCGAACCAAGCAGTAGCAAGATGTGCCCTGGCTCTGTCTCTCCTCCTCATTATATCTTTCATTTTGACTCTGTTGTGAAGTGTCTTTTTCCTTCCCGGGTTTTCCTTTCTTTCTTTTTCTCTCTGTCACCCTATCTCCCTTTTTCCCTCTCTTCTCACTCTCTTTCCTTCTCTCACTCTCTCTATCTCTTTCTCTCTCTGTCTCTCTCCCTTAGACATCTTGAAGCTATCAGTATCCTGGCAGCCAAACAACAGAGAGGCAATGCAGCACGTGGAGAGAACATACCCACAATTCCACTGCCATGTCCAACACACACACACACACACACACACACACCTACACACACACACACGCACACACGTGTCTATAATTCCATTGTGTTAACTAGCTGGCAGAAGGCCTACCTCAGTGTTTCCAAGGCAACAAGTTTGTAAATTTAGCGACACTGTGGTATATTGTGTGATGAGAGTACATGTGTGTGCATGCATACATGTGGCGGCATGTGTACATGTGTACATTCAGGGGTGTTGTGCCGTACATTTGTGTGTGTCTGTGTTTACATATGTGTGTGTGTGTGTGTGTGTGTAGGAGGAGATATACATGTATAAACACATTATCGAAAACATATGAAATGTAACAAACACTACCACACGTTACTGAATGACTGTGTTTCAGCCTCCTCCCACGGCCTCCTCTAGAGGCTTTGTTTCATTTTTCAGGCTGTTGAGCGTTGTAAATGATAATGTATATAAATGTATGTCTAAACGAAAAGGCACGCGTGAACGATAATGTTCGCTTTTCCCTTTTTTATTGTTTTGATTTAGACGACATCTTGGGTGCTAAGCTGTGGTGTTTCTTCTCTGCACTTCCCAGAGATGACCTGTCAATCAAACAGTGTGGTCAGTACTGTTTTCGTGATGAAGTTTGTTTGAGTTATAGTTTGACCTATATGACCTATATTTGAAGTTTGACCTATATGGCCTGATTAAGTGTTGGAGAAAGAGGGAGGAAGGTGGAGAGAGTAAGACAAAAATTGAGAGAGGAATGGACAGAGAAAGAGTAGATGTGGATATAGATCTCTGATCATTCGTCTCACATGTTGTGTGTGTGTTTATGGGTGTGTGGATGAGCCAAGTTCGCAGTATGGTCAGCCAAGAAAGGGAGAAT
>JAXDDW010000099.1:517500-530000 GCA_034670385.1 Hoplostethus mediterraneus
TTCAATGGCTAGGCTTCAAACACACACTGGCACACACACTCGCACATACACACACTTGCACACACACACACACACACACACACACACACACACACACACACACACACACACACACACACACACACACACAAACAAATGCAGTTGCATATGATAAATGTAAATATAACTCAATATACAAGATTCATAGATTTTTTATAGGTCAAAGGTTTTTTATATTGCATGGTAAGACAAAACCGAAAATTTGTCCAGCAGGTTTCCAAACGCCTGTGGACACACAGCCTTTAGCTGCATATCATTTAATTAAAAAAAAAATGTCATGATGAAATAATAAGTAATACAATAATAATGTTAAGTAATAAATACTGGTGTAAAATAATATTAAACTTTAAATAAAACAGGAGGAGGTATAACCCAAACAAAAGTCATTCTTATTCATCATGTTCATCTTGTATAAACAGTTTACTGCACATGCTTCTCTCTTTTCTGTCTCTTTCTCCCTCTCCCACATACGATGCACACAAGCGTGCGCACACACACACAAACACAAACACACACACACTAAGTGACCACTTATCAAAGGTTTTCTATTGCTGGAGATCTTTTAACACTACAAAGAGGTTAAAACTGCAGATCATACACATATACATGGATGTACACACACACACACAGTCCTCTGCAGCTGTGACTGTGCCCCTCCAGAGAAGGAGTGTGTCCAATCCTTTCCTCCTATCTAGGTCAGCCTCATAGAACAGTCTGCACACCTCCTTCTCGCTCTCTCTCTTTTTATCTAACTCTCTTTCTCTCTTTCTCTGTCTTCCTCCCTCCATCCCTCCTTTTCTCCCATCTTCACCCTCTGTCCCAACGTCTCCATTCTCCTCTCCTCTCATTCCCGCTATCCTTTTCTTTCCCTCCCTACCATTCTTCCATCTGTGTGTGTGTGTATGTGTGTGTGTGTGTATGTGTGATCATCGAGATGGCATTCCACCACTTTGAAGAGCACTCCATTCATCTTGTTGACACAGGGATGACATAGGGAACAAAGTTTAGTTTGCCAAAATGAATCCAAAATTTTTAGGAGAGGAAACATCTTTACGTAAAAACATGGAGATTTCAAACCTTTAATTCAGTGACATTCCCTTTTCAGTAGATGTAAATCAAATAAACATGGTTTTGCAGAAGTCAACCAGGGGGTAGTTGGCAGGAAAAAAGTGTTTATGTGAAAAGACATCACTCAGAATTAAGTGTATTACATTATTCACTACTTTGTTGTTTTTCCTGAAAACATCCTGGCATTATCACTTCCAATTCCTGGAACCATCTTTAAAGTCCAAACAACAAAGGCTTATTGATCGATGGGCCTAATACGCGATAGAGTATTGCAAGACTATTTGAAGAGTTTCTTACCAAAACAAGATACCCACCATTTAAAAAAAACTAGTTTACGAGTCTTATTAAGTTTTGCTTGCAAAGCTAGTTATTTTGAGGATATTGAATATTTTCTTTCAATAGGGATGTATAGCATTTTATAATGAAAACTTCCTTCCTTCAAGTCTGGTTTGTCAGAGAGGAAATGTACATTTATATAACAAGACATAAAATCAAGTCCAGTCTGACAGAGAGACTAGTTTTATGCCTTGTGGGTAAAAAAGAGAGGAGTCGGGGGGAGTGACAGTAAATAGGAGCTGACAGAACAACTGGTAATGCACACAGTCACTATACACATAGGTCAGTACACACAGAGCAGATTCACACACACACACACACACACACACACACACACACACACACACACACACACACACACACACACACACAAACACATACATATTAAAAGCACAAAGCCATTCACAGAGACCCCTGATCTAGATGTGATGTCTCAAAGTATATCAATCACTTCAGTGCGTATGTGTGTGTGTAGGTAGGTGTGTATGTGTGTGTGTGAAGGTTGTGAGGGCCAGCTTGTTCCTGTATTCTGTGTGTGCATACTTATAAGATTACCTTTGCTTTGAAAGGCAACTGTATAGTTGTGTTCATGCCTTTGTGTTCATGCATGTGTGTGCATGTCAGTGTCATCGTGTGTGTGTGTGTGTGTGTGTGTGTGTGTGTGTGTGCGTGCACGCTGTTGCAGATGTGTGTGTGTGCTTGTGTCAGTGTGACTATGCAATTTGCTCTATGACTCATATTTCTGTGTGTGTGTGTGCGGGCGCGTGCCTAATAGTGTCTGGATTTTGGGTCCAGACAGAGAGAGTTCAGAGGTGAGGGACCGAGGCAGACAGAGACTGAAGACAGTGAGAAAGATGAATGGTACAGAAAACTATACACACACACACACACACACGCTATGTACTACTATCTGAGGGCAGTGAGCGAGAGAATGAGAGAGAAAAGGAACAGAGAGAGACGGTGACACAGGTCTGAAACAGGTCTGTCTCCATATTCAGTGGGCATAATAATTCATATACCAACAAAATACCAGTAATTTGCACTATATTCGATGATATATACCTAAAGGACTAATGATTGTACACCTACATTATGGTCATGGTAGAGAGAGAGAGAGAGAGAGAGAGAGAGAGGGAGAGAGAGGGGGAGAGAGAGAGAGAGAGAGAGAGAGAGAGAGGTGGAGGTCTAAATTAGTTGTTCTAATTGTAGCTTCTTATTTCAGTTCAGAGCCCTGAGGAGACTACACTGTGCAAATGTGTGTGTGTGTGTGTGTGTGTGTGTGTGTGTGTTTGTGTACGCACGCACGAGTGAATGGATGCGTGTGTGTGCCTGTGTGCAAGTGTGTGTGTGTGTGTGTGAATCAGTGAGTGAGTATGGGTGTTTTTCCCACCGCTGCTGTGGTCATCGAGGGGCAAATTCAAGTCAGCCAGTCAGGGATGAGACACTAAACTCAGCTATACCTGTACGCTATCAAACTTCAAAAGAAGGATAAAATCAATAAAAGCTGTATTATTGTGAAAATTGAACTTTAACTATGAATCTTCACGCCTTAGCTGGGAATTTTCGCATAGCTCTCATGTAGAATTTACGCCATCGTCACGAATGTGCCGTGGGACTGCACAGGATCTACTTGTTATATACAGACTACCTTGCAAGAGTGGGAATGAAATTAAAGCTGCATTGCGACAATCCTGTATTGTGATTCTAACATTATCTCATATAAATGCATTGCTCATTCTGTTGCAGTGTATCTGCAGCAGGTCTGGTGGCCACTAGCAGTACCTTTCATTCAGCTCTCATCCTCCATGTGGCTCCAACCACCAACAACCACACAGGGTAGGGCTGGCTGTCGCCTGAAGCTTAGAGAAGTGGGCCGATAAGTGGAAGGTCAATGGTTCAAATCCTCGGATAGGGTGGGAAAATCAATGAGTAACCCTCTCCACTCTCTCTACTACTACTAACCAGCGCCAAGTGGCCCCTGAGCAAGGCACTTAACCCCCGACTGCTTCGGTGTTGCTGCTCAGTGGCCGACAGTAGAGGCATGTCGGGGTGAATGTGAAGGAGGGCGTTGCTGTAAATGAGCATGCAAACTTCCTTTGATAATTAAAAGAATAATAAATACACTTCCACTGAAAATATAGAATATGACCACAAGGTTGAAATCAACATTTTGTAATCCAATCCACTACTTGAAAAGGATCCACTTTACATGGTGAAGTGAGCATTTTTCAATTTAGGAGTGGGTTTCCACCAGAGGGCTGTATCATTTCTATCAGCCACATTAAACAACCATAATGTTGAAACCACCAGAGAGCGAGCGTAGAGGGCTGGTTGGCTAGCAGCCTAGACAGATGGACTATAACACCAGGCTAGGGCAACAACATGGCTTAGAGGACCGTACAGGCTAAACACGCACACACACACACACGCACATGCATGCAGGAACACATGCACAGAGCCCAGGGAGATGGCAGGTCAAGCCAGCCTCTCTGCCAAGGTCCGTAACCCACTGAGACAGAAAGACAAAGTGGTGGTTTACACTACAAGAAATGGTGTTTCTGACTGTCATGCCAATTAAGTGTTTCTGAATTGAAATGAGAGGCAGAGAAAGAGTAAATGTCCACGTCAAGTAACAAACATAAACAAAGTAAGCAAAATCATCCAGTCTAATTCATGGATGTTTCATTGCCTGAGACTTTTTATTCCATATACTGAAGTAATCTATCCTCCTCTCATGAGTGATTAAGAGGTCCCCTCTTCTGGGCAGAAGGCAGGTAAATTAGAGATGAGTTGAGAGTTTGAGTTGAGTCATTAGTGCTGAAGGAGGGAGAGCCCGTTGTCTCTGTAACGAGTGTGTCATTAAGACTTGTTGAGGTTCGACTTCTCCAATTAGTCCTCACTGGGAGATGAGGACTAGTCAAGGAGCAGCACTGTAGGAGAAGGCACTCAGACCCAGACCCACCGTGATACTCAAACCAACCTTATCCTACTACCACTCTGAGATGGGTATTCACTATTACTAATACAACAACTACTACTACTACTACAGTACCAGTACCACCACCACTATGACTACAGCTATCATTACTACTATTACAAGTACCAGTAGTGATTCATTTTGCTCGTGAGACTGAATGGGAGACTGACTGGGAATTCAGTTTGAAGCACTATTCACTAAACTGAATTAGTTTTACTGGGGGATGTCTTATAATGAAATGTCTACCTGCTAGGTGTGTGATTCCAGGGTACCATTTGTATGGGATTAAGGATCTCAGTGATTTCCCTCAAATTACAGTTTGTAGCCTGAATGTGAAACGTCATTATCTACATTTCTGCTTAGCTGCTGGTCACCAAAAACCTAATGCATTATTGTATTATGGAGATATCACTTCAAACTGGATTGTTTTTATCTGGTGACTTCTGAGTTTGCAGAAAAACAGGTAATTGCAGTTCTTTTCCTTTATGGATGTCTTAAAATTATAGACAAGGGCAGATTCAGATTGGATTAAAATTAGGAATGCCATTGGTTATAATTACAATTACAGTGCCTCCGGCAGGGAATGAATGAATTTTGAATAGGTCTTCTGAGTGCAATCCCCTTTAAAATTCACTGAAATTGGATTCCCCAATTAAGTCATGCACACAAGGAGCTGTCAAGTAGCCGGCTGATGACAATTACAGTGTATGGAGTAGCCAGTGGAAGATAATGACACTTATGGGAAGCTATAGATGCTGGCATTATCATGCCAACCTGTTTCAATAAAGGACAAGTAGCTGGCACTGGATTATGAAAATTACATGTAATTAGCTACTGAAGTGGCTATGCTACACACACACACACACACACACACACACACACACACACACACACACACACACACACACACACACACTCACACAGGCTGTGATTTTTTGGCCCTGCAGCACTCTCCTCTCCTCCCTCCGTCCCTCTTCCTTTCAACTCATTAAAATGCCATCTTCACATTGAAGAGACTTCTGCCCCCCCCCTCTCTGTCTCCCTCTCTTTCACTCTCTCCCTCTTGCTCAACCCGCCCTCTCCCTGTCTCTCTCTCACTTCACCTTCTTTCTCCAAACATGGTAAACAGAACAGGGCTGCACCAGAGAGGGTGTGTGTGTGTTTGTGTGTGTGTGTGTGTGTGTGTGCGACACTGTAGCTGCTGAGTAGTTGATAAACATCTCTCTCTCGCTCTCTTTCTCTCTCTCTCTCTCTCTTTCTCTCACACTCTTATTCTCTCTCACTCAGACAAACTGTAACCAAGTCCATCTTCCGTCTTCACGGCCCATCTGTCTCCGTTGTGACTACAACCTAAAACCTGAGGGCAAAAGCCTTTATAAACTAACAATTTCTGAATTTTGCAACACACCTCGGAAGCAAATTATTTGGTTGAGCAACAGAAACTGATTCCTGACAAAGACATAGCTGCGCCTCCTGAAACCCATTGTTACTGACAGAAATGGAGAGGAAAGACATGACCCGACAGCAGGGGAAGGCAGACACCATATGAGAAGAATTTACATTCTTTTTTTTAATTCACATTTTCAGTCTCTTCCTAATGAAGCTATCCTAACTTTTCCTGTAGCCCCAAAAAAATACAACACAAATACATTAAAATATCATTAAAATCCAAATGTGACAAATAAAGTTCTTGAATCTTGAATCTTGTCTTAAACCACTAAAATTGCTAATGAAATGCTGGCTAACTACAAGCAATGAAAGCTGGTAGCATATTGTGTCATAAGCATTTTATTCTGTGTATATTTTATTCATTCAGCGGATTTGTAGTGCAGGAAGGTGCACAGAAACTCTGGCATTTTCAAAACTGGTTGCAAAAAGGAAACAAACACTAAACTGAATTATACAGGGTGCGAACATTAGCTTGTTAGCTATGATGCCACATAATTTCTGGCCTGTTAGCATTTTATGACCCTGAATCACGTCACTTTTTCATGGACATGCTGTCAGACAACGGAAGCAAAAAGATATATCAATGACGGTACATGAATTGAGTTATATGTTTCATTGAAACTCAAAATGAGTGATGACAGAATGAGTAGGAGGTGACAGAAAGTGGGCTCTTTCTTAACGAGATACTAGATACTAATACCGGCACAGCGATCTGTCACATGCTGCCTTGTTTCAAGATTTTGACTGGAGAAAATTCCTGAAACCAGTGAAACTGCATCAGGAAAAAAAGTGGAATTACCTCACCAGATTGGCTGAAAGTTTCATAAGAGACTAAAGCACATGGGAACTTGGGACACCAGGTCACCTCTGTTTTCCTTTTAAGTGTCAAGTCCCACAATTCCTGGCAGTAGCACCATACTATCAGCACCACACTATATGCAACAGACATACAGAGACAGACAGATAGACAGATAGAGAGAGAGAAAGAAAGAGAAGAGGGAAGCAGAGAGGAAGGAGAGATAAAGTCATGTAGAGAAAGAAGGGAGAAAAGAAGATGTGGATGACTTTTGTGAGAGGTGGTGTGTGTGTGTGTGTGTGTCTGTGTGTGTATATGACTGTACAAACAAGTGTGCATCATTCTCTGCACGTTAATGGTGTGTATGTATACATGCGTTTGCTGTGTGTGTGTGTGTGTGTGTGTACCAGTTGTCACACGCCCCCCCATCTTTGCCAATGTGAGGCTCGAGCTACTCAGCTCTATCACCAAGGAAACCAGCTTGTTGCCAGGTAGCAACAGAGAGAGAGCGAGAGAGAGAAAGAGAGAGAGGGGTGGAAACAAGTAAAATTAAGGAGAAGGAAATGACAGAATTAGAAGTGAGAGACAGAGAGGGAGAAAGAGCAAGAAATACAGCAGATTTCCATCTCTAAAGATGCCTTGACAATTATAGTCTGTTCTTTTTCATTTTTCTTCTGCTCATTTTGGGGGAAAGGATTCTGTATTTCCACTTCAGCTAATTGAAAAATGGCTTTCAAGCTTTGTTAGCATTCCTCATTGAAACCAATAATTAACCTCAAGCTAAGTAGCTAGCAGTGGTATGCACTGATTTCAATAAAGAAAGATACAGATGCTAACAAGCTTTGTCTCTCTCAAAGTCGCAGATGTTATAAGGTGACAGGACTATGTTCCTGTGTGTGTGTGTGTGTGTGCATGTGCATGTGCATGTGCATGTGCATGTGCATGTGCATTTATTTGCATGTCCATATACATATGCTTCTATGTCTAAGTGTTTGAGTTCATAATTACATCTGACATCATGGTCACCGAAAATTAGAATTACATTAGAATTCAACAGTCATTCAACCAATCACAGGACACACTGGCAAGATTACATCACAGCTCTGGACCAATCAGAGTGTTTTTTCACACTGCTCTGTCAGTCTTTAGCTTTCATTTGCAGCTGATGCCAAATCAGCAGATCCACTGTGGATAGGGGAGGAGTGTGTGTGTTCATTCAAGAATGTCTGCATGTATGTGTGTTTGTAGTCAAACCTTTGTGTGAGTACTGAGTGTGACCATGTATATGTGTGTGTTTATATTGAGAGAGCAAGCAAGGGAGGAAGGAGAGAGAGAGAGAGAGAGAGAGAGAGAGAGAGAACTGCAGACCAGATGCAAAGAACACACTGTACTAATAGCAGGGATGTAAAAAGTAGCCAGAGATTATACTTAAATTAAAGTATGGATACTGGTTCAAAATCTTACTCAATCATAAAAGCTAATCGTGACATCACGAAAGCCAATCGTAACATGACTAAAGCCAATCGTGACATCACAAAAGCCAATCATAATGCCACAAAAGCCAATTGTGATACCATGAAAGCCAATTCAATATTGCACATCCTCATGTTCTTGTCAAAGAGTTGAAAAGGATTTTTAAATTGGCACTATGGTTACTGTCCAGTGGAAGCTTGTTAGTATTTTGTATCAATGCAAGTGGAAACAAATGGGTTAAGCTAGCCAGTATTTACCAAACCAGATACTGGCTAGCTAACCCCATCGGCCATGGCTGCCGATCGTTTCGTCCTCATTCCTCATAACTTTAGAGGCCATCTTCTGTAGCTTTGCTGACTGTCATATTCTGATAGCAGGTTTCATCAAAGAGCCTCGCTTTCTGGTCTTGCACAAGGACCAATAAGCACAGGTATGGGCGGGTTAATCTTCCATTGAGAGGGATCTTATTGGTTTTAAATAAAGTACAGCCGTGGGGTTATTAGTTCAGCCAATGAAAAAAAGAATACTAATTTAAAGTTTCTAAAGTATGTTGGACCTGCGAGACTACCTGTGAGGTAGGTGTGAATTTTAAATGTAAGGAGTAAAAATCACTGTCAACCAATTCCATTTTACAAAGGACAAATATTAGGTATGCACACTGGAATGTTTGCAAAGTGGGAACTGAATCCTGTACAACGAACATAGGCACTTGCGGATGCTATAAGCCTGCGCACACTCCCAATTCCAATCTGCACTGTCAAACATGACACGACAATTATGGCCTTAAGCATGACCAAAAATAATGTATCCTCCAAATCCCTGCCATATTACGATTTTACATGACTCGGCACAATCGAGTTGTCAAACATGGCGGATCAGGCGCTGAAGCCTGATCCACGCTTTCGAATCATGACACAGTGCATACAGGCTTTAAAACATGACACAGCGTGTTTAGTCTGCAGCAGAGCACAGACAGAGAAAGATGGGGGAGGGGGGTCACCAGTGAATTAAAGATGGCATTTTAATTAGATCGGGGAGGAGAGAGCGATAGAGAGAGGCTGGATGAGGAGAGGAGAGGACAGGAGCAGGAGCAGGAGGTGAGGGGAAGACGAACAGCAGAAGAGGAAAGTAATTGATGCATTTGCTCTCATGTGCTTCCTACCATATAATTAGTTGGAACACCATCTCCTTTTATTGTTATGCCAATGCTAATCAGCTGTATCGCTCTGTTAAACCAAATCCCAGGAAGTTGGCTGCTTTAAATGACTGTCTAGCTGATGTCGAGGACTGGAAGTCCCAGAATTTCCTTCAGCTAAATTCAGACAAAACAGAGGCTATTGTTAGTGGGCCTGAACATAGTGAGACAAATTAATTTTCTCTTAGTCCTTTAATTCCATTTACTAACAGTGAGTTAATTAAATCAGGGCTTTTTTTGACCTCTCTCAGCGGCCGAGGAATTGCAAAGATCAGCAGGCCTGTGGCACAGCTTGCGGTAGCCTGTAATTGACAAAACAGTAAATTCACATTTTAATTTTGTGATATTTTACCTCTTGTTGCAAACATTTCACAATGGTTCAAAACAGGAGGGGGGAAGACATAACAGAGAGCTGGAAAAATATTACTTGCACAAATGCACATTTAAGCCTCTAATCTAAGAATCATCATTCAAATGATGAATCAAAGGTGTAAAAACATTAAACTGGTTCAGCCAAGTTTGGACTAACTTAGGAAGATTGCAACCACTGGTTTTGTCTTGTAACCCTGAGAAAAATTCATGCTTTTATATTATGTCGCATTAACTGGTGTAACACCTTATTTTTCTTGTGTAATCGACAAATTGTGGCAGGGCTCCAGATTTTGCAAGGTTACTGATGAGGACCAAATGCATGTCACCAGATCATATTACCCTTATTTTAGCCTCTCTAAACTGGTTGCCTCTTAGTATTAGGCTTGATGTTAAGGTTCGACTACTTTTAAGGCTTAGCTAGGTCTGGCTCCTAGCTACATCTCAGGTTTGTATGTGGCAGAGAGCAACCTCAGGTCCTCAGGCAGAGTGCTCCTGGTCATACATAGCTCTAGCCCTAAGACTTTGGAATAGGTGTATTTTAAAGAATTAAACATCACATTTGTATGAATTGTTGACATTTAAAATGTGCTGTACATATAGTTTATTATTATTAAGGGAGAGAAGTGAAAGAGCTGGAGGGAGAGTGAGGAGAGAGGGATGGTTAAAGGGAGAGAGAGAGAGAGAGAGAGAGAGAGAGAGAGAGAGAGAGAGAGAGGAAAGAGGAAAGAGGAAATTGTGAGGGAGAACCAGAGGATGGGAGGTAAATAGATAGCATCCATATATATGATTTACCCTCATTATCTGTCACTGCATCACACACACACACACACACACACACACACACACACACACACACACACACACACACACACACACACACACACACACACACACACACACGCAGACCCAAGCTAAAATGACCACAGTAGAGAGAGAGAGAAAGAGAGAGAAGGTTGCTAGGCAGCAGTAGCGAGCAGTGTGGCTAACTATAGCCCATGGCCAAAGGTGACGACTAGTTTACAGTGTGTGTGTGTGTGTGTGTGTGTGTGTTTGTGCATGGACAGGGGGAGCTACTGACTCCTCTTCTTCTCATCATCATCTGAAGTCATACAATGTAAGATTCCTTTCTCCCACTTCTCATCTCGCCTCATCTCTCCTCTCCATCCATCGCTCCATCCTTCCTTCAATTCCGTCCTCCCTTCTTCATTCCTACTTTCAACTTTTCTGCCCCCACAAACCCACCCCTTAGCTAACAAGCTCATGATTCAGACATAAAGAGAGAGGAAGAGATAGAATAAGAGATTATAAGAGAGTGTGAGAAATAGAAAGACAGAGGGTGAGAGAGTGAGAAAAACTGAAGAAAGAGAAAGTTATCAAAAAAGAGAAAGGAAAACGAGAGAGACAGGCATAGAGAAAATAAAACTGTTGAGCAACAGTTAAAGACAGAGAGAGTTAAAGAGAAAAGCATCAGAAGTGTGAGAAGACATAGAGATTCACGGTGACAGGAAGTCGGAAGCGCAGATAAAAACAGAAACGTCCATATACGGTCGCTGGTGTCACTCGAGTTGCCTGGCAACCTAAAAGTTTGGCTCCAGTCTCATCGCCAAGTAATTATCGCTGCGAAACAATCTGTATCTTATTTTAACTACAGTGGAGTCAAAAGAGTGAATTACACAGTCAACACAGGGAGAGATACAGGAACATCTTCAAAGGAAAGACAGCTTGTTAAAACGAACCACAAACGGCGATCAGGATGTAGATGCTTTGGACAATGTTTGTACAGTCTCAATTTAGATGTGAAGTCATGGTCACGTGTGTGTATATCAGTTTCCTCCTGCATGTACAGCCTGGTGTCCGAAAATATGGTCCACAACTCACCTAAACTCAGATTACACACCTTTTAACACACCTTTTGTCTAACGTAAAGCCTTACAGCCTAAACTAATAATGTACATCTTACCAAGTGGTTTTAAAAGGAAGCAAGTTATATCATTGAAGGGCATAAATCAAAGCTTTTCTGAAAATATAATTTATTTTTGTCTTATGATGATCGCCAACTGGAGGTCATATTTTACACACCTTCTTATTTACCATTAAATCACTGGTCGCAGGTCTATTTCCGAGACCTGGGTCAAATAGTGTTTGTTTTAATGTGCTTGGAGGGCCACATGGGTGGGAACAAAACAATGTCTCTCTGAGAGTTGAGAGAAACTAACTGATAACTTACCTGACCTATCAAAATCTGCCTGATGTGGTTAACTCCACCCATCTGTTGCCCACCCTTCTCCCCTTCTCCCCCACCTCTCCTTATTCTGTTCCTCTCCATTCTTCTATTTTCTTCCTCCCCCTCCCTGCTCTCGCTCATATCCTCCTCTTCTCCCTCCTCCTCCTCCTCCTACCTCTGCTCACCCATCCTCTTCTCTCTCTCTCTCTCTCTCTCTCTCTCTCTCTCTCTTACTCACACATCAAAGTCGTTGTTAAGCGGACTTGGTGAGACTAATAGTGAAGGCTAATAGCTAGCATGTGGAGCTGTCTGCTGCCTAACCTTCTGAACTGGGGTGTGCACGTGTGTGTGTGTGTGTGTGTGTGTGTGTGTGTGTGTGTGTGTGTGTGTGTGTGTGTGTGTGTGTGTGTGTGTGCGTGTGTGCGTGTGTGGTTGAGACATGGCCATTGTGTGAGCTGTATCAAAACACAGATGTTTGCATTTGTGAAGTGTATTTGTGTGTGTGTGTGTGTGCGTGTGTGTGCGTGTGCAGCACATGTGATGTAGCTAGCTTTTTGAACTCAGCTTCACT
>JAXDDW010000099.1:535000-582500 GCA_034670385.1 Hoplostethus mediterraneus
TGATTTGACTTAACATGACTTGATTTGGGAAGGCACTAACACTCAAACTCTATGTGGAAGTGTAGCGTCACACAAATGCACACAGACATACATGCACACATCCTTTGTGTCTCCTGCCACACACGTGCACGCACATACACACACTAATACACACACACGCACAGCCTAAAATTCACAGTCATGTTTGGAGCAAATAGGGTGGTGTAAGATGGGATGGTTGTCAGGGACCGGCACACACACACACACACACACACACACACACACACACACAGACACACACACACACACACACACACACACACACAGGCATAGGCGCACACAAAATCATAGGTACATATGCACTTCCACTCTCCTCTTTATTCCACTCTTTTCTTCTGTTCAAAGAGAGAAAGGAAGAGATAGAGGGAGACAGACTTAAAAAAAAAAGAGGGAGAAAGTAAGAGATCGAGACCAACCCACACACAGAGAGAGAGAAAGGCAGAGAGAGACAGAGGGAATAAAAAGGGGAAACAGAGAGGGAGAGGTCAGGGGGTTTGTGTGGAAATCTCCCTATCTTTATCACCAGAATGGGACTATTAAAAAGCAAGGGAGGAGAGGAGGAGGAGAGAGAAGAGGAAATGGCGTTGTAATGAATGTGGTGCCACAGCTGCCATCATTTAGAGTCTTTATCATTCACTTTTATAAGGGGTGTAGGAGAGGAGAGGGGGAGGGAGAGAGAGACAGAGCGAGAAAGAATGAGAGATGGATTCAGACAGAGAAATAAAGATATTATTGCGTTTCATGTCATTTCAGCTCAAAACACTGACACAATGCAAAAGCCAAAGCAGTTAACAGTGTTACACGTCTGCCACGTTGTTTCTGTTTAACAGCCATGCCAATACAGTAATTACAAACAGAGAGATAGACAACAGAGTGACAACAGCTGGTTTTCCACTCAAGTTGAACTTACCGCTAAAGGAACTTTGTGATAAATTGTGACATAAACACATTTGTCAAATGAATAATGACACAGGCCTGGCACAACTGGTTCAGTTTCACTGTACAACAGTTCAAAAGTGGCTTTGGACATCCTTTTCTGTAAAATATCTGTCCACCACGACCCAAAAATGTCCACCGTCTCTCCCATGTGTCTCTCCATCGTGGTTGTATGACCATTAGTTGGTGCAGTAGAATATCGCCAAGTGTATTTCTTTGTTTTTGTCTTTGGATGAAAGCAAGGCCAACATCAGCTGATACATAAAACAACAACTTGCCCAATACTAATCAATTCATGAAGGCTCTTTCCAGTCTCCTCTTTTGGACATTCAGGAAGATCTATTTATTAACTTCAATCCAGTTGATGGAATCTTACCTAATTCGCATTTTATTTTTTGTGACATTTCAAAAGTTACCATAAGATTTGCTTGACAGTTGGTTGGAAACATGCAGTAGTTAATAAGAGAGAAAGACTGAGGGGGAATTAAAGAATAGAAAAGAGATTCTTCTTCAAGGGCTGTGTTCGGGTACAATGGAGCAACCGCAAAAATACAACTCAGATGTTGGCTTGTTGATTTTCATAGATTTTGTCATGTTTATGGTTCATTTTCAGATACACTGTAATCCTCCGGCAGTGAGGAATCAGTACAAAATGGCTCCCAGATAGCTAAACAATGGAAAGAATACCAAACAGTGGTCTGAGGTATTAACTTTAGAATTAGAGTTAGAAAACACCAACGCTCCAGACTCCAACGCAAATGGTAACTGGGGTATATCTGGGGTATTCCTTGTTTCCTCTGGGAACTGAAAAAGGGAACAGAGTTTAACTTTCCAGATAATGACTCCCCAGGCTATAGCACAGTTAGAACTTGCTGTACTGCAGAAAGCTTGCAGGAAATTGTAGGTTTTCTTCAATGGCTCAATCTGTGTAGTAGAGCTTACTGGTGTGTAAAAGACCTGATTAGATAGTGAAACCTAGTTCTTCAGGTTCCTGCATGCTGCATTCCATTGTGTCTGTTCAGACGCACACGTACACACACGCACACACACACACACGGAGACCACAAGGAGACACAGACCCACTTTTGTTTAGATAAGTGAATGTACAGATAGATGCTGATCGTTCCTCTCCCTCTATAAATAGAGGCTCCTAGCAACCGGCAGAGCAGAACACAGAGGAACGGCATGTTAACTGGATTCTATAAGACAGAAGTGATGGAGGCAGTGAAGAGAGAGACAGGAAAAGAGAGAGACAGACTGAGAGACAAAGAGAGAGAGAGACAGGAAGACATAGACAGGGAGAAGGACATTTTGAGATAGTGAGAGAAGGAATGGTGGACGCCGGGCAATATTTGGAGCAATAGATTAGATAGATTCTGCATGAGGCAACAAACTATTAAATTGACACATGGGCACCAAAGACAAGCAGGAATCAATCATTGGATACAGTGTCAAAAAGAGTAAGGCAAGAAGATGTTCCTATGGGATTAAAGGAACTTTGATGAGGCAACTCATTGCCTAGAGTTGCCCAACTAAGTTTCCTTGTATGTCATTGACTAAAAAGAGAGACAGAGGGAGGGAGGTAGAGAGAAAAAGAGTGTGTACATATTTGTCGAGAAAGAGAGAAGGAGGGAAGAATAAAGAGAGACGGTGAGAGAAAGAGAAAGAGATGGATCAAGGTGTGTGTGTGTGTGTGTGTGTGTGTGTGTGTGTGTGTGTGTGTGTGTGTGTGTGTGTGTGTGTGTGATATGATGGGGTCCATTGCCTTCTAAAAGGTGATTCATTGAGTGAGGAAGCACTCGTTTCACGTCGCTCCACACGTCTACTACGGCACTAGCAGGCTAATTCATCTAACACTGCACGCCCTGTCACCTACCGCTGACACACACACACACACACACACACACACACACACACACACCTCATCACACACAAATGAATGCACACACGACCATCGACACATGTCAACACTCACTATCCATACACATATACACACACTTAGGTACAATATGCAAGTCAAATAGCCTGAAGGCACGCACGCACACGCACACACACGCACACACACACACACACACACACACACACACACACACACACACACACACACACACACACACACACACACACACACACACACACACACACACACACACATCCACTTAGACCTCAATGAGTCAATCACTAACAATCCTATTAAGGTTCATTATTGCTTGAGGCTTTGGTGTCTGAGTGTGTGTGGTGTGTGTGTGCGTGTGTGTGTGTGTGTGTGTGTGTGTGTGTGTGTGTGTGTGTGTGCACGCATGCATGCCTCTTCATCACTTAGTGTCTAATCAGGTGTATTGATTAGTTAATTGGCTGCTTATGACAACATTATTCTGTCAATCTGATTGTATCCATATTGATCTGATTAGATCAAGTGAGGATTGAGGGATGAAGGGAGAGAGTGAGAGGAGAAAGAGGGAGGGAGAGGAAGGCAGGGCAGGGCAGGTGGAGAGGAGGAAATAAGAGTAGAGAGGGAGTGAACATAATTTTAATGAATGCAGTAAATCTTCATTTAACTATAATTCCAGTTTTTGGTGATTTTTAAAAGATCCTGAACACATCTTACTGTCTCAGTCATGTAAGGAGCTGTAAGGACTTGAAAATGAGGCTGCTTTTCTTACTTCCAGACACGTTGTGTTTATAAGGGTACACGTTTTTCATTCAACATGCACAATATAATGAGTGAAAATCTGTCTCATTACACCTTTAACTCGCAAAGCTTTTTGTCCCTGTTCTGAATTGACCACAGTGCAACACACATAATCTTCCTGAGAGAAACCATCTCCTCGCACTTTGGTTCCTACCCCATCCTTCCACTGTAACCAAGGACAGACGAGGAGCATCACTACGGTTACCATATCCATGACAACCTCTGCTGCTGCTATTACTGGGCATGTCGTCAAGGAGACAGAGCAGCATATTATGGGCTGGAGACAGAAATAGAAACCCTGTAATGGAAGCAGTACCACTGATCTCTGGTATTACATAAGCAAGACTTTAGCAAATCTAGCAAGGGGGTGCCATACTGACACCCATGGGCTTGGGAACACATAAGTTGAGGCATACATATATAAAGCATTGTTAGGATAGTCATCATTGATCAAAATGCTTGGTAAGCGTGATCAATAACACAAAAAACTTTCCATATGAATATTAAGACTGAATTACAGTCATGTTGGGGAAGTTTACTCCATGAAGAGATAAAACTTGCTATAAGCCTGTTGAGGTTTTGTTTATTTGCAAATTATAAAAAAAACTGAAAAACAAGAGAAGAAATATAAACTGTGTGGGTGAGACAAAGAAACCCCAAGGGGCTGATTAAAATGTTTCACCCAAAAGAAAAAAAAAGGCAAAATGACAACAAAATTCAACAAGTAGAATGGCACAAAAACACAAAAAAGCATAAATAACACAAGATAGAATGAGATAAATTAGATAAATAGATACATTTGGAGTTACATCACATAATTGATAGCACTGGAATGCAAGGTTGAGTGTTTACACAGGTCACACGTTCAATCCCCCTCAGAAAACCAATGTGTTGTCATGAATTTTGTGATATATATGAGTAGAAATCTATACCTTGTGCAGTGCTTCCCCAGCTTTAAATGTAATCACATGTGACAATGTTTCAACTTGTATACTTGACAGTGACACAAATACACACACACAAGCACACACAGTTCAAACATATATTTAAGCCTCTGATCCCTCTGCACGGCTTCCTGTCTGTCAGATTGTTAAAAAACTAATTGACCACAGCTGTGGTGTGTTCTCTCTTTCTCTCTGTGTGTGTGTGTGTGTGTGTAGTCTGTCTTTTTAGTAACTTGTAAGGTCCAAAGATACCTCACAAGTATAGTAAAGTATAGAAAACTTGGATGGACAAAAGGAAGGAAAAGAGTGGAGAAAGGAAGAGTGAGGTGGGATTGATTGGAGGTATATGGAGGGATGGGAAGGGAAAGAGATTCTCTGCATTCTGTGACATCCTATATGTCCTCCTATACAAGACAGAGAGAGAAAGAGAAAGGGATAGAGAGAGAGAGATTCAGAGGAGGAGGGTCCACTTCAATAGATCAGTGTTGTCTCTATCCTGAGCTGCTCCTTCCTCTTTCCTCTAGCTCCTCTTTCCTCTCATTTTCTACAGATATCTACTACACAGATTTTTTTCTCTGTTTAACATTGTATGTGACAGATAGCGCAGAGGTTCCCGACTGGGCTCCTTGGGGGGTTGCCAGCGGGTCCCCAGCAAAATGAGAAATAGCTCAATTTCTATGTTACTTCACCGACTAGAACTTAACACAGTGGGGAAATGTATAAGAATGGCTCCTCCAATCAGGTGTTCCACTTTCCACTGTTATCTCCCAAACTACAGCATGGACAGACAACAAAAATCTCAGATGGGGGTCGTTGGGATAACACTGTCAGCAAATGGGGGCCTAAATGTCTAATTGACTAAATGTGTTGCATTTTCCACCACAATAAAACTCTTCTTTGAGGCATAAAGAACAAAAGAAAGAACAAAAGAAAGACAGACTGACTTTTGTTGTTGTTGAATGAAATATCACATCACCACCAAAATCACCATGAAAGTTCACCAGCTCCCACACACACACACACACACACACACACACATACACACATTACACTAGCAACAATACCGATATCTACAGTGCCAATAGCCCTTACAGGTACATTTGACATTTAAAACAATCATATTGCACTCAGCAGCCCCCTAACATTCACCGATGGAATAAAGGAAGAAAGTGAGCAAGAAAGAAAGTGTTTGTGACAGACAGGTGTTATCTGGCCTTGGAGGGATTATTGTCCACAACCTCACACACTGGCAGACATCTGTACACACAGACACACACACACACACACACACACACACACACACACACACACACACACACACACACACACACACACACACACACACACACACACACACACACACACCCCCCTTGGTGAGTGGCCAGGTATTGAGATAAGAGGTTTGGCAATAAGCAGGCAGAATAACAGGAAAGTTTTAACAAGAATATGCAGCAATGCCTTTGTTTTGCAAAATGTTTTGTTTTCTTTTTAATTAAATGTCCTTCAGATTAGACTGGATGACATTTTGGCAACCATAATCAATGTCTTTCCGTAATCAAAACTCAAAATTCCACAATCAAAACTTTTCTCCTCAGCCAAAATAATTTTGGTTGCCCACAGGAAAATAATTCTTTCCCGTTGTTAAAATCTACTCATGGCCCTTCAAATCGCCTCTTGGAACATCCCTGCTGTATCCAAACAACCGATGATGGTGATAAAAACAATATTATCCAAGGACAAGTACGAAATAATGACACATCATGTCTTTATTTCCTCTTTTCATGCCTATTTCCTTCCTTCCTTCTTTCCTTTGCTTCCTTCCTTGTTTGTCCTTTTTCCTTTCATTCCTTGCTTCCTTACTCTTTCTTTTTTCCTTCCTTGTTTTTCCTTCTTCCTTTCATTCCTCTCTTCTTTCCTTCCTTACTTCCTTCCTTCCTTACTTCCTTGCTTCATTCCTTCCTTCCTTCATTTCCGTCCTTCACCCCAATGACAGCATCCCACAGCCTCCCCTACTTCTGCCTCTTAGCTGGCAGCAAATCACACACAGTGACAACAGATAGTAATTTGTAAATATCATGCTGTTCAATAATTCTAATTCACACAAAAATCTGTTATTGAATTGTTCAGTAAATCCACTACACAGCTGAACTGATAACATGTGAGATGAGATACACTGGTTCATCCCACATGAAACTCGAAACATGAAACCACAGCAGCAAAGTCAGAAACACAAGCACACAAAAAACGTCAAACCGCCAACCAGTCAACCACTTCACTAAACCGCCAACTAACTGACCAAACAACGAGTGCGTCACTTTGAAAGTGATTTAACCGCTACAGGCCACTCACCAGGTTGGAGTTGGTGGCGTTCGAGTCGTCCTCGGGGAAGGGGATGTAGACGGCTAAGGCCACACAGTTGGCGAAGATGGTCATCAGGATGATGATCTCAAACGGTCTGAGAGGAGCAGTTAAGGAATATACACATCTGACCACAGTAGAGTACACAGTAGAATATAGAGATTCACAGTAGAATACACAGACTGGAATACAATGTAATAAAAAACACAGTAGAATGTATAGACCTGAACACAGTAGAATATATAGACCTGAAGATAGTAAAATCTATAGACCTGAACATAATAGAATATACAGACCAGAAGACAGTAGAATCTATAGACCTGAAGATAGTAGAATGTATAGACCTAAACACAGTAGAATGTATAGACCTGAACATAGTAGAATATATAGACCTGAACACAGTAGAATGTATAGACCTGAACATAGTAGAATATATAGACCTGAACACAGTAGAATGTATAGACCTGAACATAGTAGAATATATAGACCTGAACACAGTAGAATGTATAGACCTGAACATAGTACAATATATAGACCTGAACACAGTAGAATGTATAGACCTGAACACAGTAGAATATATAGATCTGAAGATAGTAGAATCTATAGACCTGAACATAATAGAATATATAGACCTGAACACAGTAGAATGTATAGACCTGAAGATAGTAGAATGTATAGACCTAAACACAGTAGAATGTATAGACCTGAACATAGTAGAATATATAGACCTGAACACAGTAGAATGTATAGACCTGAACACAGTGGAATATATAGATCTGAAGATAGTAGAATCTATAGACCTGAACATAATAGAATATATAGACCATGTAATGTAATGTAGAATCTATAGACCTGAACATAGTAGAATAGAGAACAATTAGAGACGCTACTGGAGGCTCACAGTTTCTGTCCCCATGACTGCCAAAGTGCCCTTGAGCAAGAAGCTGAACCTCCACCTGGCTGTCTGTGTACTCTGACCCCTCTGGTGAAATGTGTACAAGCGTTTCAGAAGGATATGCAACAAAACAAATTAGCAGTGCTTGGGGCAGCAGGATCAGCCTAGGGGTTAGACACCGGAGGACCCGGGCTGGCACACATCCACCCTGCTGTCCTTGAGCAAGACACTGAATCCCTACCAGCTACAGGGTGACAGCTCTGAACCTGACCTTTGACCTCTCTGTGGAGGGGGGCAAGCAAAAAGAGAGTTTTTCCTACAGGACCGATAAAGTATTACATTATTAATTCTCAAAAAAGGGAGTGCAGACGTAGTATCACTTTAATGAAGAGAAACAGACAAAACAAGCAAATAAGACACTTACATAAACACACAGAGCTGCACACACACACACACACACACACACACACACACACACACACACACACAGAGCTGAGTGCACAGGCAGTGTATACAAAGAGATCAAAGCTGTTAAGTTTGCCTCTTCATAAACAGTGAAACATATTGGGTCACTCAGGACCCTCTTTATGTGTGTGTGTGTGTGTGTGTGTGTGTGTGTGTGTGTGTGTGTGTGTGTGTGTGTGTGTGTGTGTGTGTGAGAGAGAGAGAGAGAGGGAGAGAGAGAGAGACAGTGCATGCCCTAATATGGGTGCAGTGAGGAGCAGTGAGGAGCAGGCCTGTCGCGTGGAAGACAGGATGTGAGGAGAGAGAGAGAGAGACACACACAGAGGGTTTTTATTTGGAACGGTCCTTGAGAGGGGAGTGACCTCATTATTTTTGGCCTCAGAGAGAGAGAGAGAGAGAGAGAGGGAGTGAGAGAGAGAGAGAGAGGTACAAAGGGAGACAGAATGGAGAGTAGAGAGAGAGAGTGAGGGAAAGAGAGAATGTGAAGGAGAGATAGAGGAGGTCTGGTTTTCATCAACACAATTACTATCTGCCACTGCTGTCACCTCCCTCCGCCTCTTTCCCTTCCCTCTCTCCCACTGCTCTCTTTCCTCCTCTTCCATCGCTTCCTTCCTTCCTTCCTTCCTTCCTTCCTTCCTACCTGAGTGTGTGTCACCTTATACTACCTATACTTGTGTGTCACCTTATACTACCTACACTTATGCTGTCTTCAGCTTTCATTGTGATGAGTGCAGTGTAGTCTAACCTAGTCTTGTCTATTTTTGTTAAAAAAGGAGGGACAACTATATTCCACAAATAAAAAGGTGGGTAGGTGAGTTACCGTCCATTACATCCCTGCTTGAGGTCTCTGTCATTACAGACCGTGACCATGTGTTCACACTGTGAGCAACATGAAGTCCCTGTAAGTCCATTCATTTCCTATAGAGCTGAGCGGATGGTCAATAAGCTTGTTGCTGATAAGTTTGCCACAGCTGAACTTTTCAGTCAGATGTGCGTTCTTCCTTGAATCCCTAATGATATGATTCAATTTCATTAACAATAGTTCCACCTGGCAAGTGCAAAATGGATGAGAAGTTAATTCCAGCCACTCAAAGCTTCCTGCAAGACAACAGGAATAAATGTCTCAACAGTGATGCTTGGAGAACGGTAGCATCCATCATTGGGGTCAACGAGAAGCTCTGAAGGCATTTTCTATTTATTTTTTAGCTATTTAACGCTCACCGGCCAGCTGTGCTAACTTGTTACCAAATACCAAAGCAGCAAAAAATACATGATTTGCCTGTTCAACAGCTGGGGTCTCATAGATGCAATCAGAGCCTCTCCTCAGAGCAGAGCAGAGCGACCCATCAACTGAGTCGCTCACAGTGTGAACACCCTGTTAGTGCTCTCAGTCCACAAGCAGCTCAATAAACATCCTAGCAGTTGCCAATCCCAGATGTTTCAGTTATAGATACACATACTTGGAAGCTCAGAGAGTGTGAGCTAAATATGTGGGGGGAAAAAATCACCAATCTACTGGTGGTGGGGCTTGCGTTTTGCTTGTGTTCGGAGGGAGGATTGGCTCTTGTGCCACAAACCCCACAACAAGGGTTCTTAAACTTTTCCAGCAATGGGCAAATTTGAGCAAATTTACTATACCACCATGTTGTGGTGAACAGAATGCTGTTGTTGGGGTATAAACTACATATCTGCAAGTATCAGGAATGAAGCAAATAATGCTTATTTTCTTGGTGTCTATGAATTGTTTTAATTAGACAATGGAGTTTGTAATGGGTTTCAAAGGCCGTAGAATCATGAAACTCACTCAACACATAAAGGACCATGTAAACTGTCAATTCAAGTTAGAAACAGAAAAACCCCAACAGCAGCAATAATCATACTAGCAATCTTGTCGTGTGTGGCCCCACCAGAAACAAGCCTGGCACCCATATTGTGTAAGAAACAGCCCTAGAGAGAAAAAAGCTTTCATGGCTTTCTGTGGCGGGGCTACTATTATGTTTATGTTTGGATTAAGGATTGACCCTTAAACATTGTTGGCCACAAAACCATTCAGCTAATTCAGCCTGGGACTCAGATACATCAAACTTAATTACTCACCCTGGGACCCGGAGCTCATTAAAACACACTCCAGACATGTGGGGACCCACTAGAAACAGGCCTGTGACTCATTCTTGGTTCCTGACCCATAATTTAAGAAACCCTTGAGGTCTGCTTTCATCAACATGACAATAAATCCACAGTCCGCTACGCTGAAAAACAACACAGTGAGGAAAATTGTGGAAGCCTGAATGAAGAACCAAGTAGCAAATTTATTATCATGCACAAGATGCTACTCAACTTAACTTACTACCTATATCCTTATGGAAAACTGCCACACTGTGCAGTCACATACCAGTATCCTGCTACTGTCCGAGATATGCTCATACAAACATCACATCCTGTTTGCAATAACTCAGATAATCTCTTATCCTGAATATGAGATAAATTCTGACGTTCTATATCAGAATTCTATACTTTGTATAGGCTGTTATCCCTGATATACCTTATATGAGTGACACCTTCACAAAAGTACCACTTAGTGTGATTTCACATAGAGTGGATGGTAGTTACATACAGGCCATTGACCCTGCAATGCACAGGTAATGCTTAAATGCTATAATTACACAGCACGGGTTTGTATATGTGTCTGCATGTGAGTGTGGGTGTGTGTGTAAAGCTTGTTTGTGTGTTCTGTAAGTGTGTGTGTGCGCATGTGTGCGTATGTGTGTGTGTGTGTGTGTGTGTGTGTGTGTGTGTGTGTGATCTCAGACAGCCCCCATCGACCTGTTGAGAGCAGCAGCTGTTGTCATGGTAACAGAAGAGGAAGAGAGGAAGATTTCGGATCTGCTATCTCTGGAGACAGAGACATTCAGAATACAGGACACACACACACACACACAGACACGCACGCACGCATACACAGAATACAGAACACACACATAGACATATACAGACATATACAAACTAACAACAAATCAATGCATAACTACACACACACACACACATACAAATGCCATGAACTCAAGTTATAAAGGGCATCCCAAAGTAGAAATTGGACAGAGAGACAGACAGATAGATGCTTGGATAGGCAAGCAGGCAGACAGACAGGCTGAGGGAGAGGGAGACAAGCCAAAGACAAAATGTAATATATGTTGCTACACTTGTGTGCCTAACGAGCTTTTCTCCTGGCATAGACTCGATCCCTTCTCCTTCTCCTTCCTCCCTCCGACCTCCCTCTTTCTCTCCCTCTTGCTGTCTCTCTAATTCTCCCTGAGAACACACTTTAATGTCTCTCTCGTTTCCTCTGTCTTCATTCCTTCGCTCATATCTCATTCCCTTGCCACTCTCTCTCCCTCCCTCGCTCGCTCCCTTTCGTCCCTTCAGTGTCGTGCAGATGAATGATGCAGAGAATTGTGGGTAATGATCGGAACACTCATCAGTCATTGGGTGAGATTGTTCCAATGACCCTGACGGTTTATTCACACGTTTTTCCCCTTTTCTGTTATTTAAAGTCAGCACAGCTGGACGGGACAGCTAAAGGTCCAACGTGTAGCATTTTCACATTAATAAATCATTACCGCAATCATTTTGAGACATCAAACTCAT
The DNA here is from genome assembly GCA_034670385.1 of Hoplostethus mediterraneus. Classification (NCBI taxonomy): domain Eukaryota; kingdom Metazoa; phylum Chordata; class Actinopteri; order Trachichthyiformes; family Trachichthyidae; genus Hoplostethus; species Hoplostethus mediterraneus. The sequence goes on from JAXDDW010000099.1 coordinate 546,975, forward strand.
CCAAATTGCTGTAAACAAACAAGACCATTGCCAAAAAGAATGCCTCACACTGCATTTCATATTGTGTGCCAAAAAAAATCTGCTGGATTGTGGCACAAAGCAGGAAGAGGGTGCTGTTCTTCCAAACGGAGCTATAGCTTTCAGAGTTTCTTGCAATGGCAGATGGTGGAACGAGTAAAAGGCAGATGGAAAAATCACTGCAACCATGTGTATCCTCTTCAAGTGAAAGAGAAACCTTCAAGCGAACAAGCAACATCCTCTTTGCTAAAGGAAGTATTGTGGTTTATGGGAAATGGTCTAAATTTTGAGAAATACATAGATATTAGGTGTCACAATTAATAATATGATGACATATTGCTGCATGTAGCTTCATTAAAAGCCAATCAAAAGTTTATTTTTTGCATAAGGAAAAAACATCCAGTGCTAATTGGCAGCATCCATATGACATGGGGGTTGACAACCAATCTGGGTGTTATGCAATGCATGTGGGAGGGACCTATGTGTAGAGTGTCCAATTATCAAGTATTCCATGATACATTTGTTCCTCAGAGCCTTCAATGTTATTGCCATTGATTTGATCCCATTTGCCAATTCCCTCTCCAGTGAAAATCCCTCCCAAAAACCCTTTCCAGTCCCCAACTGTTCCTGCCCTCCTCTCTTCTCCTCTTGTTCCTCATAATCCCCCTAGTGTACCCTCCTTCTCCTCCTCTACTGTCCTCCCTCATTCTCGCTGCTCTCCCTCTTTCTCCTCTCCTCCCTCCCTCACTTATTCCCTCCTCCTCCTCCTCCTCCTCCTCATTTTGTTTACCTTTCCCATCCTTTCCTTTTCAGCTGCTGTGCTCCATCATCTCTCCACTCTAGTCCTATCCCCCTCCCTCTCAATTCCCCGACCCCTCCTCTGTCCTTCCATCCTCTCCACCCCCCCTCTCTCTCGCTCTCTTTCTCTCTCAGGACCACCACACTCATGAAATTTCATGAAATGAGCAAGAAACTCTGAAATGCAGATTGTGTGTTGTGGCCACAAATTATGTAAACATTACGTTCCTCCGGCACAAATTGGATTTCGTGACAATACCACAAATTGGACAGGTAATTTTCACCTGTACAGTCATGTGAAGCTGATAGTAAACAGTTTAGGCAAGTAAAGCAGATTCGGTTAAGGTTAGGGTAAGGTTTTGGTCACGGTTAAATCAGAAAAAACTTTTGTTAAAAGCTAAAACTTCAAAACGTCTTTGTATGAGTCAGGAATTGAACCCAGGTTGTTGGAGTTGATACGCCCATCCACCCTCCTTACTTTCCCCTGCGCTATTTCAATGTCAAACTACTGTCTATTTCTAATCGCGTCTCCTTCACTTAATCCTTTTGTGGTGGGAAAACGTATTTCTCTCACTTTTCGTGCTCGTATTTGCATTTTAAAACTTTTTCACAAGCATTTCCAAAAATTTGGGGAGACCATACTCCCCTGGACGGTGGGTGATTCAGTGCTCTTGCTGAGAGTCAATGCTTATGTGGACATTTTCCTATAATGGATCACTTCAACCATGACATTTCTCTCTCTCCCTCTCACGTCGCCCCAGAGGGAAAACCAAGTCATTATGTTTGGCAGATTAGAAGAAAAAAACCTCACTCTGGAGGAGAGAATAGATGAAAAGAGAGAGAGAGGGGGAAAAAGGGATTCTGGGGACACAGAGAGGGAGGGAAGGAAGGTGGATGGAAGAAGAGAGGTGAGGTGGCAAAGGATGGACTGAAGGAAGGAGGGATAGAGGGAGGAACAGAGCCGGGGGAAAAAGGATGAATGGAGTTGGAGAGGGAGATAACCCGGGGCGAGGTGTGAAGGAGGGATGAAAATTACATGATGTGTTTTATCCTCCTGTGAGAGAGAGGGAAGAAAAGAGAAAGACGGATAGAGAAAGGGGAAAGGGATTATTAAGACCAGTGTGCAGAGTGGAGAGAATCACAGCGATGGAGAGCCAGAGGGCAGAAGAGAGACTGATTGAGGAAAAAGTGGAGACGAAAGAATAGAAAGAGGGATTTCAACACAGAGAGAAAGGAGGGGAAGAAAGGAGAGAGGAGGACAACTGGATAGAAGGAAGGAGGGATGGGTGATTGATAGGAAATATCCACCCTTTGGGGAGATGCGTGACTCATCCTTAACCTCTTCTTCACCTCCTCATCCTCCTTCATAACACATTCCACCTTTGTCAATCCACCCTCATTTCAACTGAGCTCCTATTCCTGCATCCATCCATCCAACCCGTCATCCATCCACCCATCCACCCATCCATCCATCCATCCATCCATCCAACCCGTCATCCATCCATCCATCCATCCAATCATGTCAAACCAAATGCCACAAATATGAGTTATGACACAGGGAGAAAAGCGTTTTGGTTCATATTTGGGCTTAGTTCAGTTTCATTTCCCTCACTTCACTTGAAATGGAGGGATAACAAGGTGCAATAAAAAATGTTTTAATTGCTTTAATTGTGCACCATATTAACAACATGACATTTTAGTCCAAGTCGACCTTCATCAGATCAGATTGAATGATGCATGATTAAAGTAATATTTCTCACTGAGAGACTGTTGCACCTCTTCACTGCCTTTTCCATTATCTACACGACTCAGTAATATATCTAATTCCATCATTCAAGATAGGACAAAAAATGTTTACTTTCTAAATTGCCCGACTTATGGACTGGAATATGGGCTGACCCCAACCTTGTAAGTTTGAAAAAAAGGCGACCTAAAGCAAAACTTATTTAGAAGATGCTGAACTTAGAAACAGAAAGGGCACTCCCTAATGGCCTCCGTATGTATAGACAGCGTCAAAACACACTTCCACTCAGTATTCAGAAAGGATACTTCCACTCGACGATGCTGATGCAGGCCCTGCGGATGGGGTTCTTGAGCGTGAGGCAGAGCAGGGCTCGTGGCGGCCTCGTGGCTGCCGTCGAGGCCTGTTTCTTGGGCTTGGAGCTATAGTGCTGCCTCTTCCTCTGCGTGGAGCTGGCCGTGGAGATGGGCCCGCCCCCTCCCGACCCGAGCACCGCCCCTCCGCCCGCCGAGGCGTTGCCCATCATCTTGGCCTGCCGCGCGGCGTCGATGGCCGCCTGCCAGCTCAAAGCCGCACCTGCCGTAGGGATGTGCTCCGGGGCCAGGCCGACCACGCCCACCCCGTGGTTGACCCCGCCCCCTCCTCCTCCTCCTCCTCCTCCTCCTCCACCTCCACCGTGGTCGCCGTGGCTTCCGCCGCTGCTGTGCTCGTTGGTCAGGTTGGGGGGAGGAGGGGGAGGCAGGGGGGGGAGGGGGAGAGTAGTCGGAGCCTGGAAGAGACGAGAGAGAGGAAAGGAGAGAGGGAGGGAGAAAGAAGGGGAGAGAGAAGAGAAATAAATTAGCGACTCAAATCACTTCACTTGCTGACTTAATGACATTACCCATGGTTCCTTGAAGTTGACACAATTTACTTTAGTGGCTTCAAGGGTGTTTGAGCTGTTGTTGGACTGTCGACTGTTGTTGTTTTCAATTAGTGAGCCCAGTATCTCATATTTTAAAGTCTCACTCACCGATGCAGGTAATATTAGCTAACTTGCTACTGCAACTTTAGCATGACACTTGTTGCAACGTTGCGTGTCTATTTAGGAGCACCGACTATTACCGAATACCATGTGCTGCATCGTTGCCACAATGAATGATGGTCATTGTAGCTCACCAACACATTTTCAGTTTAACAAGTTTTGAAGCAATATTGAAGTTTAACAACATTCAATTTTGCTTTTTTTTTTAAAACTACATCGATGTAAAATGCTTGTTTTGGATGCCAGCTTCATCCATCACAGCACCCGGAATGAATCGAAAACAAAAAACGATTTGGGCAGCTGATCATTTATCTGGGTGGGCAGGCTAAATAGTAACATTATTTGAGAAACACTGTGATACCATGGCTTAGTTATCTTGAAGCCAGTGGTAACCATTAGTTTTAGTGAGGAATGCTAACATACTAATTTAATTTGACATTGGTTTAAGTTTTTCCATATTTCCATATAATAAATTCAATAATATAACTCTATAACTCCAATGCGTCAAAGAATACTTTTAAAGACCCCCAAAACTTTACAAAAATACAAACACCTCCACAAACCACAGGCCAAAAGTTTAATAATGTGAAACTGCATCCTCTTTTAGCTGGGACTATCAGTTTGTGGTGGTTCCCAACATGATAAGAGTACTAGCATGTGTCAACGACCTGGGTGACAGACTACACATTAACTCGTTAAGTCTGTGCTCAAGTTTGAGTGCATGAGATTACTGCAAAAGGGAGAAAAACACACAACATAAAGACAGATAGTAAGAGAAAGGAAAAACGGTAGAGAGAAATGAGAGGCAGAATTACAATAATCTCAGTGAGATTACACACATATATCACCCAGACAAATTGTAAGAATAAAGGCTAAGTGAGTAAGAGTAAGAGAGAGTGGATTATCCCATACTGTATGCTTAGCCAGATTACAGACAGTTATATTATCCTCTCAACCCCCTTCCCTCTGACATCTGAACAAGGATTCCAGAAAAGCGCTCCCCCTACACTGAAAAACAACGTGCCATTTTATAGTTTAAAACAACACACATTTGTGTTGCTTTTGTGTCACGCTATTAACATAAGGTGTGCAAAATAAGAAAACTCTTGACTAAAAGCTTGACTAAACCTATAACCTACATTACTGAAACCAAAGAGCAGTTTGTTTCAATAATGGATGCTGACAACAAAAAGCCATTTCAGCAAAGCTGAAGGACAAACATTATCACTTTTACTATGATGTTACATGTCTCTGGTAAAATAATAATGAAAATAAAAAGTCAATAATAACCAACTAAAATTCAAAAGGTATCTCATTTCGGTGTTTGCTTACAAAACAATAATGTCTGAGGATGGAATCATTTGTGTTCATAGCTTTTGAAGGTGATGTTTATTTTTCTAAATGGACATTAGCTGCATAATAGCTGGATGCATACAGTACACCTTAAAGTGCCATGAGTGAATACATTTTTAGCACGGGTAGTCCCAATAGTACTGGAAACCCTAACGCAGTGATAGTGGTGTGCATAGTGCCACATCAGCATAGTTTTTAAAAGAAAACACACACAGTCAAAATGTTACACCAAATAAACTTTCCCAAATTAAATTCATACATCCCACAGAATGCAAAGCTACATTTCTACATTTGGAAATGTCTAGAAGAATCCCTATAAAGTTAATCCAACCTATGTGGTGTGACAACAGAGATAAGGAGAGAGAGAGAATGAGAGACAAACAGAGAAAGAATGAGAGAAAGAGAGGGAGAAGAGAAGCGAGAGAGGAGAGAGAGGTGAAAGCGAGAATGAGAGAGCAGTAAGAGTTATCCGTTATGCTTAGTCAGATTACAGGGTAGTTACAATATCCTCTAAAATCCCAATCCACTCACTTCTGAGCGATAAGATTCTACATAAGCGCTCACATGGATGAGGGCCTGAGGGAAAGTAAAATCAGATCCTGCAGGCTGGAAATTGTGTATTGAACACACACTCACACACACTCACACACACTCACACACACTCTCACACACACACACACACACACACACACACACACACACACAGAGGGGACCATGCAAGCCAGATGCAGGTATTGTTGCATGTTACATGTTCATAGTGTCATGTCAAGCTAAGTGTGCTTTGAAAGGAAAATACTGTACCAAAGTGAAGTATGACTCAAAAGACTGCAGCTCAGCAGCTAACTGGCTCACTAGATACATTGCATGTCCTCATGATGTCACAAGTTTGAATCCAGCTTAAGACCATCGTCATACATCCCTTCTCTCACTCTCCATTGTATACTATCGATTATACAACGTGTATCTTCAGCACTCTGATTGGTCAACGTGCTGATTATTCCTATAAAGCACTGCCAGCCGTACTTTATTGGTTGTTCTGCTACATCCTGTGGTGCTCAGAGAGTCAGCAGTCTTTTATTCTTATGTAGTTAAAATTCAGAGTGACGTATAAAAACCATAATACTCTTTAAAATGACTCATATTATGGGAGCTTTGGTGCTGCTGGTGACATGGAACATGTCTTTGAATTAAACTATAGTTTCCACTTAACTCATCAAGTCTGGTGGGCTTTTAAAGGTTCTGTCTTTTTTAAAGGTATTTTTTAAAGGTGTGTGTGAACACACACATACACACACACACACACAACACACACATAAAAACATGTTGACACTCTACATTTAATATGGCTTGGAATGCTTCTCTAATAATGACAAGAATCTTTCTCTCAGACACACACAGGACATTTTCTTCTTTTTCTCTCTGCCATGTACTGCATTGTGAGTTATCATATGGTTCATAACTGCTGTTGCATGTCATACGTCTCTCTCTCTCTCTTTCTCTTTCTGTTTCTCTGTCTGTCTGTCTCTATCACACACAAACACACACACACACACACACACACACACACACACACACACACTAATACACACACATAATCACTTTCAGCATATTGTACTGCTGTGTGATCACTTTATCTCACACTGCCTGCCCCTCTCACAGGGTACACCCCACTGTGAGTGTGTTTGTGCATGTGTGTGTGTGTTTGTTTGTCTGTGTGTTTGTGTGTGTGTGTGTGTATGTGTGAAGATTAGAGGAGAGGCAAACTTTAATACTGAGCTCTCTAATCTGTCTTTTTGACCGTCTGTCTCTCTGTCCGTCTGCCTGTCAGAATAATGCCGACTTGTCACGTATACATGCAAGCGTATTGACACGTGTGTGTGTATGTGTGTGTGTGTGTGTGTGTGTGTGTGTGTGTGTGTGTGTGTGTGTGTGTGTGTGTGTGTGTGTGTGTGTGCTGCACTATAGACTCTGTGCTGATGTGACTGACTATAATTCCATTAGCAGCTCTTTACTCTGCTGGAGAAAACCAGCAGGCCATGGAAATATGATTCTGACTGAAGGAGAGAGGATGAGGGAGGGAACGAGGGATGGAGGGAGGGAGAGACGGAGGGCAGATAAGGAAAGTGAATTGAGAGGGAACAAGGAAGGGAGGAGGTAGAGATGAGGGGGGGGGGGAGATAGATAGAATTGAGAATTGAGGAGAAGAGAAACGAGGGAGGAGAAGGGGATGAAGACATTGAGTGAATGAGAAGGAGGGGTAGAGTAGGATGGAGATGGAAAGAGGAAGAGACGGAAGGGCGGGGAGGAGAGAGAGAACACAGAAATGGGATGAAGGTGAGAGGAGAGAAAGAGGGAACAGTCAAGGGGAGATGGGAAAAGAGAGGGAGGGGGGAGGGAGGGAGAACTAGTAGCAGTCCTTAATCCAATAATTTATCCATCAATCATATGACTCTATAGTAGAACATATTTTACACCGTGATTCACTCTAATAGTTTTACAGCCAATGGTTCTAGTAACACTACAAGTCTAGTAGTACTGCAGTCAATAGTTCCAGTAGTACTACAGTAATGGTTGTAGTAGTACGATATATTTATAGTTCTTTTGTGACAAGACATTCTTTCACTCTCAAATAATTGAAATGCACCTTTAAAGGACTGTGTATGTATTACGTAACAGCTAAACTTGAGTTTTACATTTTGAAGCTTTAAATTATTTATTAAAGTACAATAAAGTAAAACAAACATCTTCTGAGTTACGCTAGGCTATGTGGATCTATGCTAACATACCCAAAATGTTAAACTAAAATCTGGACTGGGGCTTTAAAATTGGAATTAGAATTACTTCATGTGCCACGTACCATAAATTTGTCATGATGACATTGATACAAATATATATTAATAACCATTGAACACGTGGTACAGGGACAACAGGCACACACAGGACAGGATAAGACATGTGAGGGACTATATAACTGAACTTGAAGTGAAATGAACTGATCTGAACTGTGATCTGAGCTGTGGGCTGTAATGAGCTGTGACACAAATTCAAGTCAGTGGAGCTGTTATCTACTTAATGATGAAGACTGGGAGAGAGATGCTATCACTGCAACACTAAGCGCTGCTGTAAAATGGCATTCCAACACGCACAAACCTCGCTAAAGATTGTTTAATCCAGCATCGCTCACCAACAAAATATAGTTCCAGTATAAGATATAGGGTCCAAAACTGAAAATCACTGGAGGCTTGGAAAAAAAAAGTTCCACACAACACTTCCAAAGTCTTAAAGTTGTTCTGCCTGACTAGACATTATAAATGACTTTCCTACACTCACCAATCTGTATTTCATACCGCACTCACTGGAAAAATGAGGTGTGTGTGTGTGTGTGTGTCCATCCATCAATCAGTGTCTTATCAGATGGATTGATCATTGTGCGTACATGCATTCATATCCTCTTACCTAAGTTACCTTGGCACACCTTATCTCATTGTTCGATTGGCTCCTCCAGAAGACGGACGGAGAAGCCGACCAATCCGATTATCCTGATCTAAATCAGTCTGTCTCATCATCTCCCTTCTCTATCTCTCTCTCTCTTTATCTTTTCTCCATTCGGATCAATAGGATCTATTCAGGTTGACAGCGTGACGATGTAATAATCAATCACGATGTAATAGTCAATTAACTAATCAATACACACACACACACACACACACACACACAGTGAAGACCCTAAACCTTGCTCCAGGTTTAATTCTAACCCTAGCCAAAAAAAAACAACAACATTTCATTAATATCTTATTGGGATCCAGAAAAACTTCTTTATTCTTGTGGGCACATTTGGAAAACATACAGACACACACACACACACACACACACACACACACACACACACACACACACACACACACACACACACACACACACACTGTCAGTAGCCAATCTCAGCTGAATTGTTCCCTTCTTTTGAAACATGACCTCCTTTTACTACTGTTCCTCTCCTTCTCTCTCTCCTATCCCTCCTCTTTCTAGTCCTGTTGGTCTCTTCATCTCCCTCCTCCTCTTCCTCTCCTTCTCCTCATCATCACCAAATTCCTCTCCCTTCTCTCCCTCTCCTCACTTCCCTTTTCACATCAAAAGTCACTCACAACCCTCTCCTCTCATCTTCCTCTCTCATCTTCCTCCCTCGTCTATCTTATCCTCCTCCCCTCCACCTCTCCCACATTCTTCCTTTCTACTCCCTCTCCTCTGCCAGTCGTCTCTCTATACATATTACCGGTCATTCCCTCCTCACCCCGCCACTCCTCCCTCCCTCCTCTCTCCTCTCCCCCTCCCTCTCTCATCCATATTAACTGTCATTCCCTCTTCTCTCCTCTCTATTACGCATCAGTTCCTTCCTCTCTCCTCTCCCTCTCTCTTCTCCCCTCTCCTCCCTCCCTCCCTCTCCTCTCTAATCCATATAGCTGTCACTCCCTCCATTGGCTTTCCAGCGGAGGACAAGTTCATTTTCAGCCTCACACACTGCTCCTTCCTCTATCAATCTACCCCTCCTCTTCTCTCCATTTTTCTCTATCTCTCTCGCTTCATTGCTCCCTCTCTCTCGCCCTCTTTCTCCCGTGACTTCCCTCTCTGTCATTTTTAAATAGCTGACAATTATTCTCTCTCTCTCTCTCTCTCTCTCTCTCTCTCCCTTTTTTCTATCTTTACAGCCCAACAAATTGACTAGTTACTCTCATGACCACTGCCTCTTCAGAGTCACTCTTTTATCACAAAAAAGTTGGAAAATGTTCAATAGTCTGATGCCAGGTCGGCTAAAATCAAACTTTGAAAGCATAATTGAGGTGTATTAAAAACCATGCCACTCATTCCATGTTTTGCTTGTATGACATTACATTGTGTTTTGCTATCATTATTATTGTCATCATAAATACCGATTGTAATCCTCATACCTACCTATTTTTATCCAATTTAAATTTGAATCCACTTACACACATGAACTTTGCCATACACTCAAAGCACAGGGCTCCTGCAGTCATGGAAAACCTGGAAACCTTTTCATGGAAAATGTAACATGCATATAGTTTCAGAAATGTCATGGGAATTTGTTGCTAATCTTTTTTCCAAACAGTGAAATGTTTAATGTCAAACTTGGCTGCTTGTTGATCCACTTCCCTTCCAGGAATGAAAACCCAGATCAGAAATGTCCTGATGGTATCGGTCCTAAGTGATAGTTTTAGCCAGAAATAAGCCCTGGGACAGTGATATCACATTAAAAAAAGTGACATTTGCAACATAGACTCTGACAAATATTGGTCATGGAAATGGTGCTGTATGGAATAGACTTGGAAAAGTCATGGAGTTAGCAGAAAGGTGTAGGAGCCCTGAAAGCAGCATGAGTCGTCTTCTGTGTGTCAGTGTGCATGTGCATGGATTTTGTATTTACCCTGTGTGTGTGTATGTGTGTCTCTCGTTTCTCTCTCTGTCCATATGTGCCCATTATCTGGCCGAGTGAGCACACCACACAAGACACACCTGCTCCCCGTGACACACACACTCATGAGCGCACTCATCCACAAACACAAACACACACCCGCACGCACACACACCTGCTCCCCTTGAAAGACAAGGCAAACACACACCTGCTCCCCTTGATCCGTGACCTCCACACACACATTTATACATACAGTATGTGATGAACGCGCGCACACACACACACACACAGCATGAGCAGAACATAATATATTATACAAGACAAACACGTGAAGCGGCAAATCAAATGGTCCTTATCTAACCAAGGAGGCGGGCTAATCAAACATGACAACCAATCAAATTGACAGCTTACCATACGTTTGGACAGTGACAATATTTACTATGGACAGACTCATGGCCTGCCTATTGAAGCCCTCCTACGGATGTGTCATTCCTGTGTTTACATCTCTAAGATTCTCTGAAAAGGATTCAACAGACAAAGTGACATGAATACCAGTCACAATCTCATTTACACTGAGGTGTATGTGTGGTTTTGGTCTGATACCATGTACACTCTCAGAAAAAAGGGTTCACAATTGTACCCTTTGTCACTGGGGCTGTACCCTTTCTATCAAATTTGATAGAAAGGGATTCAGCATGTAGTGAATCTCTGTAAGTTGTCAAGTTTCCCATTTTGCCCTGTCAACAAAGTGATCATTACATTACAACAAAATAGCTACTCCACACACATGAACAACACCCTTGTTGCTTCTTACATCACATAGAAGAATATTGCTTTTCCATGTGTACACTTTTAAGGCTAGCTGTACAAACCCTATCATTTATGGATGTATAGGAGCGGAGAGGAGAATAAGAAAGTATACTGTGTGTGTGTGTGGTAGATATGACTATAACATGCCTAGGGAATACATGTGTGAATTATGCATCTAGGCACTGTATTCAACATCACATTGTTCACTGTAATCTGGCAACATTTCTTAGTTTATTACAGCCAGGTCGCCAGCTGTCAATCACAGTTCTGAAGCACTGATTGGTTGGTGTCATCTTAGGCTATTACTTTATTTTCTAATTTTGCTATAATATATAGATTTGATCTTATATGCTGTTTTTATGTTTCATTGTCTCAGGAAAATGGCACAAAATCACTAGGCAATAATTCATTTGTGTACCACCATCTTGAACCAAGACAGCTGAACCAGGATTAACTGTGTTAACATATTAATTCTGATTGGTGGAGGTGAGCACAGGCTTTATCTGGACCAAGGAGGTAAAATGGTTGCATTTTTGCCATGATATAAACAGACAGGCTATGTACAGACTGAATGCAGTCTCTGTCCCTCATTCCAAAAGGATTTTTTTACACAGGATACTGATTAGTCCTTGTGTAAAAATCCTTTCAGTAGATGATAAAATGGTAATTTAGACATTAAATACAGGGGCTTGTGGAAATTAATGAAATGAATGAAATATTAAATGAAATATGCTGACAGAAAGAAGCTCACAGGGACTGTAAAATGTAACTAATTATCATTTATCTCTATTAATGTGACAATTCCTACAACAATGACAAAGATTTAGAGAGAATCCTCCACGGGTTAACGTTTAGCTGAGGATATGTCTGAATGTTTTGAGACTATTTAATCTTTTGCCACATTAAGTCAGAACAGCCTTCTGGCAGGCTAAGTTGAGTGGTCTGGGCCAAACTCAACAAGGTCTTATCTTTCATGACAGGGCAGTGTGCATTTCCTTCAGAGGATTTCTCTGGCTGAGTGAAAAGGCCTTAAGACCAAACCAGAACAAATCACATCAAAATAGGATTTGGAATTGTTCATGCTATTTGAGATGTGCCTGATTCACCTTGGCAAGATGTTTAAACCGAGGGGTTGAGATCAAGTCACGTCACTCAATTCAAAAAGTGGAACATTTACAATAACTACATTCACATTCCAGGATTTAAATGAGTGCAACAGTTGAATAAGCTTAAAATCTTACATCCCCAAGCCAATAGTAAAGAGAGCAAGGGTCAAAGGCAGACAGTAAATGTGATGTCTTTAATTGTTTAATTGTTTAATTATAATGTGGCAGCAGGAGTGAAGCAGACCTTCTTTGACCATGAAATGTTGGCAGGCAGTAATCAGAATTTCTCCACCCTTTGCAAACTAGGGATGCAGCAATACGTTTTCTCAGCAACCTTAAAGTAATAATTTGTGACACTGTCATATAAGTAAATATCCGTTTTTCTACTCTCTATCACTGATTGATATAACACAATAGTGATTCAACCTATACCCATGAAAGGGTTTACATTTGCTACACTTTCTGTTCTAAACACCTATGAGTGGGTGGGTCTTTTCCAGAATCATCAACAGTGGTTTGTTTGGAAGAACTGGGTAGTTAGCCTGAGTAGCGACAGCCACCATGGCTGAACAGAAACCCAAAGTGCATCAACAGAAAATCCCCCAAAAAATAACAAGATTAATCACGCAGAGCAAGGCAAGCATGCTAAAAAGGAAAGCGGCCGTCTCAGAGCCAAAGTGAGTGAACATTCAAGATGAAAAGCACTCAACGGTGAGAAGGGACTTAGGAGTGATGCATTTGTGGCTCTTTTTCATTTGGACTGGTGGGTTTCATACAATTTACTAGCCACAGTCTACACTGAGTAACTTTATTATGTTGGGCCAGTGCCTATGTTGCAGCTTGTTAGATCTATTGTAGGTCTAGTGCTGATGCTACTGTATACTGTACTCTATAATACTATATAATAATACTATAACTAAACAGTTTTCACATCATTGTATAACATGTTTGATGTATTGATATAGTGTAGATACTACTGTCACTGTAGACATGTCACTCTTAGGCACCAGCTTAAATTCTGACATGTTATTTGTAGTTGCTTGACTAGTCTCAGTAGTAGCCCATGTTTGTTTGTTCGGGGGTGTGGCTAGCTACTAGTCAGTCCAGTGACATCAAAGTAGTGGCAACACTGTTGTTAAGCGATCACTGGGAAGTGCAAAATACCAAAGCAATGATCGCTTATCACTAAAGACGTCACCAAAAGAAAAAAAGAAGTATCAAAAGAAAAGAAAAAGAAGAAAAAGTATCTTGTGGATTATTACTTAAAATATCAGCAGATACCAAGTACCGTTCTGACCCATTACCGTTACTCTATACTAGACTGGGACCATTAGTTTGGGCTTATTGCACAAAAGTGACTGAGATTCGACACTTCAGAGAGCTCTGACATATTCTAAGTGTGAGCTAGGGCAGAAAATGTAGTCACTTTGCTTTGATTTACGACAAAGTATACTTGGCTCTTTGTGTCGGATTCTAGTATTGGGGAAAGATTATCGATTTCCTGTACCAGTATCGGTATCAATGCATCCCTCCTTGTAACGTGTGAATGTGTGATAGACAGGAAGGATGAATGCTTGCATGAAGAGAGGGAGGGAGAAGAAGAAGAATAGAAGAATGAGAGAAATAAAAAGAACTTGCAAAACAAGAGAGAAAGGAGAGAGCGAGCATGAGGAGGAGGGAGGAAGAGCGAGGGTGGTAGAGATATGGAGAGGAGTAGGAGAAGGAGGAGGAATTGTTCACACTGCGCCTCCATGCCGACCTCACACACACACACACACACACACACACACACACACACACAGTCATGCACACAGTGCAGGCAGCAGATATTAATAACTCCTTATTAATATTCATCTGCAGTGGAGAGATGTGAGGCCAGAGTAACCCAGATACTAACCGTCTCGCTACCTGTCTCTCTGTATGTCTCTCCTCACATCTATCGTACCATCTCTGTCTCTATCAGTTCCCCCCTCTCTCTCTCTCTCTCACTCACTCACTCACTCATAGGGGTCAAGGGTCTATGGATAGGTCTCTGTACGTTCATTCATTTGGCCATCACACGCAATATTTCTGGCACCACTGATCTGATATGGTGACAAAATGTGCTGAAAGGATGCATTTCACCAAAGTTACATTGATTGACCCAAGAGGGGGAAGGCGGAGTGGGGGCACTACAATTACAGGTTAAAAGCAGGTGACATATTTGTTACTGATTGGCCCAGAGGGGACAGCATCCTTCATGTGGGATGACATGTTTACTGTTTGCCTTGTTTCATTCTCTGCCTTTCTGCCGCATTCATGTATTTCTTATTCTCTCTCTCCTTTTCTTTCTTATTGTCTCTCCTCTGTCCTCCTCTCTCTTTCTCTGTCTACATCCCCCTCCTCGCTCTCAGCATGGGACAGAATGCGCTCTTTTAATGTATAGTATATGCCATTTAGACGATGCTTTTATCCAAAGTGCCTTCCAGTAAAGTGATTGCACATATTTTCAGTATGGGGGCCCAGTGGGAGTGGAACCCCTAACCTTGGCAAGGTCATTACAATGAGCCACACATGACTCACCTTGTGATTGCAGAGTTAAGACACAGGCATAAACATTAAACGAAACATTAAAACCATCAAGCTTTTCAATCAGACTGAAATAGTGTCTCAAATAGTTATTGTGGTTTGTTGAAGCCTCTTTAGGTGCCAGACTGGAAGGTTTGCTACATACGACAAACACTAAGCTGCACAGAGTTCAGACAAACACAAGAAATTATTTTGAAAGTCACTTTTCTGTGAACTGACCTGACACTATCTGTTGACCTGACACTATCTGTTGACCTGACACTATCTGTTGACCTGACAGAAACTGTTGACCTGACACAATCTGGCACTCTGAGCAATGTTAAAACAAGCGCTAACAATTAAGAGCAAACACTGTTTGACCCAGGTCTGAAGCAAGCACACTGTAACCTGATCTCATCCATCGCTAGAAAACAAGAGGGCTGAAAATGTTGTCTTGAGGCATATATTGCGAATAAAGTTCACATTATTGTCTAGAAAAGCGGACATTTTACCTAAAATGTACTAAACTTAAACTTTGTTTAATGTAAATAAACTATTTTGTAATGAATGTTAAAGATCAAATAAAATGAAATCTTCCAACCTCACTGAACTGCATTGAGATGGTCGAAAGACTGTACCTCAATCCAGAGTTTGAAAAAGGGTATAATGTCCAAATAGTATTATACTGTACATATTGTATGTAATCTGCATCTGTAAGTGAATATATTGATATCGTTTTTTACAATGTACATCAACACACCAGGACATTTTCTGTGCAGATGTATGCCTTCAGTAAACATGTTAATAATATGACTCACATCTGTGCCTCACTTATATTGATGTAAACTAACTAACTGCCTGCTTCAGATCATCCTGCTTATATATAGATACTTTTAGGTTCCACATATTTCATACTATCATTCAGTCAACTCTGTCTTTCTCTCTCTCTCCATTGTCTTCTCTATAAGAAATGAGAAATAGCAAAAGATCATCTTTAAACATAAAAATATCCCCCCTCTTTATTGTTGGTTTATAGTCTGATTGTTACATTGCACGTATTGATTCTACATCCAGAGTTTGAAATGATCACCAGCCAGAAGCCAAATGCTGATGGATGCCGGCTTTGGCTGCTAACTCTGCCATTTTGGCAACAAACCAAACCACCATTTGGGTGTTCAATCCCTCACTTCCTCAAGTCATTTTGAAAACACACCCATCGACAATAAAATATGGAAAGCGATCCCAGAATCCTTGCCAGAGTCTTTCTCTGGGTGGCTCTGGGCATTCCTATTGAAATGAACACGCTTCAGTGGATGGGTTACCATGGCAAACACATTTGGCTGAACCACTGACAGTCTATTTTAACTAAACTCTGAAATAAAAGTTGAATTCATCCACATGTGAAGCAGCAGCCATCTTAGGTGGGAAATACCCTTGTAGAACAGGAAGAGTCATTTCTATAGACATCTTTTCTCCTGAACGTGTGTGTGTGTGTGTGTGTGTGTGTGTGTGCTCCCACCTTTAATTTAAAGAATAACTGCACACCACAAGCACATTTTCAGTCAGTATTCAATTACTTTGGCCACGCTATAGGAAAATATAGATCAATCATGTCAAAGATCCTGATGTTACACTTCATATACAACTCATTTTGTATTTTTGTTTTGTAGTTGTTATAGAAGTTATTTCATGTAATTGTGTACTTTCTGTACAGCCTGATGTTACAGATGTGGGAGTCACCAGTCCTGTTGTAAACCTAAGGACAGGACAACATCCCTTTGGGTAATGTATGTACTGATATTGTACTGATATCCTATTGATCCCTATAGACTATAGACACACACTCGGTAAAATAGCCAAGACATAACATGTTTGTAAAGGACTCGTACCTTCTCATCCAAACTGCATAGTTTTATATTGTTGGTGAACCACGTCTGAATGTGTAATTTGTGTTGTCATCCTGTTATGATGTTAGCCACGTTGACATATTTGGCTGCCTCTGCTGTCAACAGACTGGAAAATGGCAACAATTTATAACGATGAAATGCTAAAAAGGCTCGTTTCTTCCCCCAATTCCCTTTTTTCCCCCCATTTTGGACACAGAACTAGGATATTTTTCATTTCAACAGCATGCCATGGGTTGATTGGCCTACGGGGAACTAAAGCAAAGACTGGACCTGCCTCCTCTATGTCAGTTGGCCCAAACAAGTCTAAAATATCAATTTAGCATTAATCTTAGGGGCAACAAATTGAGATTTTAGAACATAGCACTCAGTTTTTCTTCTTCTAATTTGAGTTTAAACTAATAAAACTGATAAAACAGACTGATGCCTGCTACAAGTCACAGATTTGTGCATGAATGTTACCAAGGAAACAGATATTGATTTTGTTTGGATGCCCAGGAGGTCAGAGTCCCTCGGGCAGGTTCCTACGGGCCAGTAAACTCCCTGTTTTAGGAGCCTAGGCTTGCAAAAATCACTGTCATCTTTTGAATCACTTGTTTAGCACATTAACGTCAACAAGTAATGCTCAACGCAGCCTTTATATTATTAACCGTGGTATTATAATAACAGTTATTCATGAATTAAATATGAACTTAGACATTATCTGGTCTTGTGAGAAAACAACTTTAGAGCAGAATGGTTTCCTGTTTGTCCTTGTAATGCTACAGCACTAACAAAACAAAAGAAGCCAAAGAGCTACTAACCCCACTTAACCCTTTGGTTTTAAATAGCTGAAGAAGAACAGAGCGCAGCAATAGACTGATAACCTTTTTGACCCAATGAAACAACAGCAATTACAGTTACTCCACACACACTGTACACAGTTGCTCCAACAACTCTCATTATCGTGAGAGTTTCTACAATTATCAATAAAGAATATTGTCATATCAGCAATATCACAACATTTTATCAACTGCAGTTAAAAATAGCCAGGATGTTGATATAATGGATCACTGGGGTTACCAACTGCACATTGCTGTTGAATTTGGCCCACCGCACCACAACAGGAATAGTTGAATGATAAACTGAACAGTAAAAAATACTATCAGTCATAATTCTTGGCAAAAGTGCAAATCTACATTATCTCAACCTTTGATCGTGACCTTATCTGCCACCTTATCTGCCACGGTAAAGAACAGTCTCCCCTGGGGCCTGGTTCAATAACAGTACTGCTCTGTATTCACACTACACCGACAAACAAGAGTCACCATGAATCAGCTGCTCATCTGATCAGGCCACGTACAGCATTAGTTCTTTACCCTTTAGGGTCGTGCTTTAATAAGACCCAGTTCCAGATAATTCACAATCAGTAAATTCCTTGTATCACATTTTCCTCGCATCTTTCACACCCCTGTAAAAAAACAACAACTCTGGTTTAACTGGCCCGTCCTCTCATAACAATATCGAAAAGCACTTCTCATAACACACAAATCCTTGTAGACTACGCCCTTTAAGCCTCAGGAATTATCTTCGTGCTCCATAATGCTCATAACATATTTCATCCTTCCTATCTCATGATGTATCATGCTTCCTACAGCCTCAACCACTCAGCCTGAATACACAGTGACTGTAGCTCTTTTACTGTACTGTTGTATCTATGTCTTGCAGTGTCACCAGCATCGTGTGCTCCTGTTGTCCCTGTGCTGTGTGTGTCAGTACGCACATCTTACTGTTAGTCTTAATGTTAGTCGCTGTTATTTCCAATGTCTTCTGTATTTATTGTACTAAATGATTCAAATTCTGACAATGTTTAGCAGGACTTGTGATGCTAGGTAGCTGCCGCTTAAGCAGACGTCAAATGGAAGGACAACTGTATTCGGCAAAAATGTTTTTGTAAAGGACCACAAGGACCTTCGGTACAAAGACAAAGTTTTTTCCTTTTCTTTTTGTGTTTTGTCAATTCTGTGTTTTATCATGGTGCAAAACTAAACTGCACAAAATTCTTCATCTGCCACTTTCTGTCATTTAATACCAGACAAAAAAATAAAACATCGAAATCATTGAATTTGTGCAAATCTGCTTGCCTCTGCTGTCAACAGACTGTAGAACAGTAGGAATTAATAACTTTATAGCGCTAACAGACATAAATACACACCTGGTAGCATCAGTAGCCAGTTAGAACTAATTAAGAGAAGAACATGTCCTAAAATTCATCTTGAAAAACACGTCATTATACGCAGAGTCACGACAAATAAAGCCGGCAATGAAACTACAAATTAATCTACAATTAACCACCATTAAGATTCCTTCAATAAAACTTGATCAATAGGGACAGGGGAGTCGAGGTGACGCCATTTTACTGTTGAGTCAATAAGTGTCCTCACAGGACACACTGTACAGGTACATTGAGAGTGTGTGTGTGTGTGTGTGTGTGTGTGTGTGTGTGTGTGTGTGTGTGTGTGTGTGTGTGTGTGTGTGTGTGTGTGTGTGTGTGTGTGTGATCTCAGAGGAGCAGAGATACAGACCGAGAGAAGTAGTGGTCTGGTCTACAACACACCAGGGAGCCATCAAATGAAGTGTGTGTGTCTCTATGTGCATGCAGCTGTGTAAGTGCATTTGTCTGTGTGAGTGTGTGTGTGTGTGTGTGTGTGTGTGTCTGTGTGAGTGTGTGAGTGTATAAACGAGAAAGAGTTATTGTGTCTATATGCAAAAGTGTGTGTCTGTGACGTGTGTGTGTAACGTGTGTGTGTTAAACGACTACACTACAAAGTAATAAAGCGCTAATGAATGTGCTCTCATAGTTTAGCCCGACAGTCTGGCATCGCCTAAGTCTCAAAGGGAGCGTTAGGTTTATGACTCAGCCCCTCCCCACCCTTTACATCCTGCATCAGGAGATGTGGGGCCATGGGAACAGAGGTAGAAACTAAGCACCTCTTTAATATGAGCTGTGCGTCAGAGTGCCCCACGCTTCCTCGGACTGCTGTGATGTGAAAATGTCAAGAGGGGCTTTGCTAAAGGAGAAATCCACCATTTGGAAAGAAGCTACGCTACTTTTTAAAGGATAGTAGGCAGGGCATTGCTTGACACAATGATTACGCCGTTACAAACTGATCCTCTGCATGTTAAAATGATGAGCTTCAGGTAGTGGATATTTCCAAAATGGATAAATATAATTTGAACTAGAACTATTCACATAGAAAAAACAATACTAGTGTGATTCTATGGTTGACTTATCCACTGTAGATTTAACGCCTAACGCTCCGCCCCGTCAGGCTAATTGAAAATGCACATGATTTACTAAAACATCAATAACTTTTGAACCGTCTGTCTTGCTGTTAATGCTAAAAGAGACTAGACTGCTTCCCTGTTAAAATGACATATGGTTATTTGCACAGGCTTCGACGATGAGATCAATTTGAAACCGACCCATCAAGTTAGCATAATGTGTAGATAAACTCTCCAGGTTGAATATCTATTGGAGTAGTCAATTTGGGTATCTATTTTTTCTGTGGTCCATCAGGGTTGCTGATTCCCCCCAGCTCCATGATCCATGTATATTTACCCAAAACAGTACAGCAAACATATGACAAATAAATCCCATGTGCCTTGACTAGAACATGCATGGTTGTCAATTTAAAAAGTCTAAATGGTGCCTAATAGATTTTTTTTTGCAGATCTACAGTTCTGAGGCTTGTGACACAGCCCCTCCCCGCCCTTTATACCACCAATGGGGAAATATGGGGCCTGGGCAACAGAAGAAGAAATCAAACGCCCTTTGATGAGAGTTTGGCTGCAGAGTGAAAAGGCACTTTGTGTGTGTGTGTGTGTGTGTGTGTGTGTGTGTGTGTGTGTGTGTGTGTGTGTGTGTGTGTGTGTGTGTGTGTGTGTATAAATACATCAAAAGGGGCTGAAGTAGAGTACATAGGGCACAAACACAAATGTCCCCACTCACATTTACAGTCACACACACGGTAAAACAAGACGGTAAGGGGAATAAAGAGACAAAATATATATGACAATGAGAGGGTTATGGGGGAGGACGGGAGAGGAGGAAAGAGAGGGGAAAGGAGGCGAGGGAAAATTAGTGAAAAAAGATCAAATTAGAGGAAAAAACAGGGACAAAACGAAAAAGAGAGAGAAGGCAGAGGAAGACTGGTATGAAAGAGGGCAGGAGAGGAGAGAGGAGGGAGGACAGGACATATGTTGAGTGGGTGGAGAAGCAAGGCAAGCAGGGAAGGGGGTACGACTAGCAAAAATCACACACACACACACACACACACACACACACACACACACGCAGAAGAGTCTCTCTACCATCTGCATTGCTCACTACCTTGCCAGCCGTCCCAGCCAACCAAACACACTCACTAACCTCTCGCTCTCTGTTTCTCCCTGTCACTTTCTGTCTTTCTTCCTGTCTGCATCTTTCTCTCCCTCCTCAGACATGGGCAAAAATACAAAAATGTTAGAATTAATTTGCGCTAATGTGGTATACTGGAATGAGGAACTGTTCCCTCCCTTCCCTTCATGGTGCTCTTCGCCCCCGGCTCTCTAGCTGAACCAATTTGCTGGGCTAATGCTAGCTAACTAGCTAAAGCTAGCTAGATCCCGCCTCTAGCTAGTGCCAGACAGGCCAAACTGTTTGTTCTTTGTTTTCTCCATCTGCATAGAACACTGCTCAGTTGGCTTTAGCTTTAGCGTTAGCGTGCAGTATTTATCTGGTGATATTAGCATAGTGTTTACCTTTGGTAGATGGGATTTTTCAAGAAGTTTCAATCTGCCTCCAAAATGTTTGTAGAATTAAACTGCTTGCTCCACAAATCTGCTTGCTCCACATTTACACAGACCTTCACAGCTGGGAGCATTTAGTTGTGATGTCAGTGTAAAACACTACACCATGACCACTCATCCCTTTAGGGAGAAGGCAACAAACAAAACGTATTCTTGGGGTCTAAACAGGTGTGAGTGTCCCGCATCAGTGATTTGGCTTGACAACGTATCCATCCACATATAGCAGAAGAAGTAGACCTATAGGAAACCTGAATTGAAAGTTCTTATTTTAATTTCTAAAAAAAAATAATGGCTTATTAAAAGTAATTTGATTTTGAAATACAAAAATACTCAGATATTTCAAATATATTGAATTGAAATACTTCCCATCTCTGTCTCTCCTCCCTCTCTTTCCTTTTCTGTCTGCCTCTCTTTCTTTATCTGTGAGACTTTCTCTGTCTGTCTGTCTCCCTCTCTCTTTTTATATTGTGTGCGTATGTGCATGCATGAGTGCGTGTGTGTGTGTGTGTGTGTTTGTGTGTGTTTCTCCTCAGTGTGCAGGGACCTCTGAGGGCTACCATGAGCTAATGAGCTCCATTTAAATCCAGCCTCTCTGATCCTTCCTCTCGCCCAGTTTCTCTGCCCCTGGGGCCTTTCCTTGTTCTGGCCTGGAAACTGCGGTGCGGCGGCGGCCATTTTGGCTCATTAGGAACAAGCTGCTAAACCAACACGCATGTCTCACTGAATCAGTATCAAACTAATGGATGAATGGTGTACCGGTGTGTGTGTGTGTGTGTGTGTGTGTGTGCGTGAGTGCGTGCGTGCGTGAGACATCACTAGCTTATGTATGAGTCATCCACCAGTGCTCCAGTAAGGCAAGGTTTCATCCGTCTCTCTCTCGTCACACATCTAACTTTCTCTCACTCTCTCCATTTCAGTTTTCTCTCTGTGACAGAAGCAAAATAAAAATGCCCGCTCTCACTGTGTAATAAGTTCTGAAACGACAAGCAGCTTAACCATGTTAGGCCTGTGTTAACATAGCGTGCTGAAAGTCACTCAGTGGCAGAGGTTTCATGTTGGTAACTTTGCAAGGCAGAGCATTTCCAATAAAAAATGGGCTTCATTACCTGAGGTTCCTTAATTGTCTGTATATAGTTTTGCCATCAGGTACCGCAGCTTGTTTTAATTTTGTGCTTGTTTTTTTGTGCTTGTTTTTTATCGTTACTTTTGTAAGAATAACTTTGATTGCACCCACCCAAAACCCCAAAACTATTTAACAACACAAAAAAGAAAAACACAAAAATGTATAAGCGGTAAAAGATTAGTCACTGCATGTTGTGAAACGGGGCTATTCGCCACATAACCACACACGAAAACTCTCTCTCTCTCTCACCCTGTGTCTGTGTGTGTGTGTGTGTGTGTGTGTGTGTGTGTGTGTGTGTGTGTGCGCGCGTGTGCGCGCGTGCATATCTGTGTAATCAGATAGTAGACTAAAGGGGTGACCAGATCACCTTGGAGTGGGGACAATCTCTCCTTTATAGTGTTTTACACACACACATAAACACACACACACACACACACACACATGCACACACACAGCAGGGGGCCAACACAAAACACCCCCTACCTGAAGGTGTGTGAATCCCTGTGTGTTTACAATGTTTTCACAATGTTCTGTGTCACACTTTCCCCACAAGATTAGAAAACCACATTGTGTCCAGTGTGTGTGTGTGTGTGTGTGTGTGTGTGTGTGTGTGTGTGTGTGTGTGTGTGTGTGTGTGTGTGTGTGTGTGTGTGTGTGTGTGTGGCTAAGTGGTTGGGAGGTCCGTTGTTTCAATAAACAACCAGTGACTTCTCATTTACCGCTCATGTGCAAGACTTGACAGTAAAACACGCGCGCACACACACACACACACACACACACACACAGGCAGACAGAGAACAATCATACCTCACGACTGCCAGTATTTCTGAGTCATGAAGCTATTAGATAGCTGGCCACGAGACAGACGTCTTTGTAACCTCTCTTTCTCTCTCTCTCTCTCTCTCTCCCTTACATTCCTCCCTGCATAACCAAAGGGTCTCACTGTAAACATTTAGACTGGAGTGCCATCAGCTCAGCCATCTGAAACACGCTAGCTTCACTTTGTGTGTATGGGTGTGTGTGGTTTATACTTTAAACCATGACATCCCTGGCTTTTTGTTCCTCGCTCTCTTTCGCTCTCTATTTGTCACCAGTTTGTCCTGGGTTAATTATGAGAAAGGTGATATAACACACACATACACACACACACACACACACACACACACACACACACACACACACACACAGGCAGAGGGATTCCTTGACTGAACTGGTAATGGAATGACCAAACAACGTTTCCAGTGGAATTTGATGCTTCCATTCGGAAAAATCTGGAATGGGAATACTGGGAGGCCATGTGGCATTCTGAGCTGGAAGTTTTCCCAGAGAGAGAGAGGGGAGAGAAAGATTGGGAAAACCATGACTACTGTGGATACACTAGCATTGGTTAGAAGAGAAGAGAAGAGAAGAGAGTATAAAGCAAAATGTATCCAACCACCCATCCTGAGTCCTTGTCCTTTCTTTAAAAGCGTAATGGCCTTTCCATTCAACCTTCTTTTTTCCTCTATTAAAGGAATACACAAGAAGATTGGTCCGCCGTGTGCTGAGGCTTTAGTGCATTGTATACATTTAGTGGGAGGTAAAAGCTTGCTCAGCATCGTAAAGCTCTAGCTACAGAACACACAGAGGTCAAACTGCTACCAATCTTCTCACGGCACAACGGTAAGCTGATCAAAGAGCTTACTGGCTAAAAAGTTAGTGAATTACCTCGAGGCTTTTAAGGAAGGTTTACGTGGGGACGCAGCAGACGAGACACAGGGGAGAAAGTCCTGTAGGGGCTCTCTCTTCCCGTTGTGCTTTCCATCGCCCTCTCCCCTCTCTTTCTTTATTCTCTCCTTCTTTATACAGCTTTTCATTCATGCCAGCGTTCACCGGTTTAAAAAAAACAAAACTGTTCGCATACACACACCTGAGGGGGCTTTAATATTTTGCTGAGCAGAAAAGTGCGTGTGTTGGGAAGGGAATGAGTTTTAGTACTTTCCGTATTTCTGTAACAATATTACAGTTACCAACAAAAAAGGTTGTTTTTTTTCCTTATTACCTCCTCTATATATCAGACTGAACCCAGAAACTATATCCCATCCAATCCTTCCAGACTGAGAAATGGCAGAAAGCTTTCACAGGATGGATGGACTCTCACTTTCTTTGATTTTTTTGAGTAAAAGGATAACAAGAGTAATGGACATCCACGCCGGTTGGCTCCATGGTCATTCACCCAGCAAGCACATAGCACAGGGAAATTGATTGTTTTTGAAGGTAAAAGCCTATTGTCAATTTTGGAAACAGTAATAGAACAAGTAGTGTAACAAATTGCTGCTTCCAAGTAAAATAATATTACTTTTTTGAAATGAGTAATGAAAGTAAGGAGCCCAGACCCTGCAGACCATGTACAGAATTTCTAAAGCACTTTTAAGGAAACATCATCATCACAAAGTGTTTTTGAAGGATGTAAAAACAGATAAAAACTCTTGAGCTCCCTGACATAAAGGATAGTAGACAGAGGAATACGGACCCACCAGCGCATTGTAGCCATGAGGAAGCTGTGTTGCTAAACTGAGAGTTTACACAAGTAATATCGATATCAAATATAAACTTCAATAGCATTCAACCTAAGAAATGCAGAATTTCACAGCTATAGACCGTTTTCCTCTGGGTTAATGTGATTTTGGTACTTTGTCCTGCAGCTACATTGTGCCGGCTGGACCTCTTGTAAGGTCGCTCTTAATGTGACATTTACAAACAAGAAATAATTATGTTTGTTATCAGTCATTTGTTGTGCCTTTCAATATGCTGTGCTACGCCAAAGCCGACCAACCAGGTAAATGGCATAGAAAGAGCGGGGGAAAGACAAAAAATGATGAAAAAGAGAGAGAAACAGAAGGAGGGAGAGATGGGGACATCAAAGAACAAGCGAAAGGGAGATGGAGAGACAAAGACTGAAAGGAGAGACTAAGTTTAGCTCTCCCCTGAGGACTCTGCTCAGGTTCCTCTTCTCTTTTCATCCTCCTCCTCTCCTCCCTTTCTTCCTCACCTCCTCCTTTTTTCAATCCATCACAAAATAATTAACTTGCTATAAGTGAAATTAATTCCACTAATTGGTTTTAAAGGTATTTTTGGACAATGATGGCGAAGAGGGAGAGGAGAGCGTGTGTGTGTGTGTGTGTGTGTGTGTGTGTGTGTGTGTGTGTGTGTGTTGGATTGCTGTTCACCCAATCACATCACAGAAGCCAGGATGTGACCTCGCCAGGCAGGAAGTGAACTCTTTGAACTCGCTGACAGACGGAGAAGAGATGGAGAGTTTGGACGTTTTTTTCACTTCTTTTCTGTTTCTAACTCTCTCTTCCTGTCTCTTTCTCTCTCACTCCCTCTTTCCCTTTCTTTCTCTTTCGCGCTACCCTTTTTCCTCTCCTTCTGCCTCTCCCTCATTCTCTCTTTCAGACCCATCGTTTCTGTCCCAGTTTTTCCCCGAGACAATGCTTTGCGCTGTGCATGTTCATGTGCGTGTGAGTGTATGTGTGTGTGTGTGTGTGTGTGTGTGTGTCCATTTGCTGTGCCTTTGCAGCTAAATGTCTTGACTATTCAAGGTCTGACAGAGAGAGAGAAGAGGGAGAGAGAAAGGGCTTTTATTTGAAATGATCCTTGGGTGAATGAGAGGAAGAGAAAGAATGAAAGAGAATGAGAAGATGAGAGCGAGCTTATCGAGTGGTTTGCAAACGGTCTGAAATAGCACCTTATTTCCTCCAAACAGATATTTTTATCTCGTCTTTCCTTTCATATTTGACACATTATTGATGCATTGAAGATACAAAATGGGCATAAAGACAGCAGCCCGCCTGAAATAGACTAATAAAAAATGGGAAAATGATACTCCAGTTGCAGCCATGAGTCTGTTCATGTGTAGAGAGATGAAAAAAACACTGTTACTGTTCAGCATCATGCTTTCCTCAGGGTGTTCATGTCGACATCTAGCTGATAGGGGGTTCAGCGTGTTACAGGTTACAGCTACAGGACATTCTCTAATCACTAGGTTACTCCAATGCTGCAATGGAGGGTTTGTCAGTAGCAGATATGCCAGGTGTCCTGTGTCTTGTGTTTGTCTTTGTGTGTGTGTGTGTGTGTGTGTGTGTGTGTGTGTGTGTGTGTGTGTGTGTGTGTGTGTGTGTCTGTGTGTGTGTCCAATAATCGCATCACAAAACAGGCACAACAGAAGCACCCATGTGTGAATGTGTAACTGTATGAATGTGAAGCAGGGCAGTGCTGAAAAAGAGCACGTGTCCTCAGCAAACCTTTCCCAGATGAATAGAAGAAAATATTTTTGGGTGAAAAAAAAAATAGATTTGGGGTCAGAAAATTCACCCACCAATTGCATTTCTGAGCTGCCAACGTAGATTTTACAGATTTTTTTTTTTTTAAAATATGGTTTGGCTTAGTGGGGACTTAGTAGACTGGTCAAAACTCTAGTGCTGATTTCAAAACCTGCATGTGAGGCAAGAAATTGCTCTCATATTTTCCAGTATTCAAGTATTATGTGTCATTTTAAGAATTCAAAATGCGTCCAGCTGCTCCGCTGCCCAGGTATGACTGTAACTGTGTGTTTTGACAATCATCCAAACATAACTTGCTGGTTCAGTTGTTAATATTCCCCCATTCCTTCGTCTTGGCACGGCGGAGACGGAGAGATTGAAACGTCTCTATTGTTTTTTCTCTGGGTGGACGGATTCTGCTGGCTGAAAGACCTTGTTCAAGGGTA
The DNA here is from genome assembly GCA_034670385.1 of Hoplostethus mediterraneus. NCBI lineage: Eukaryota > Metazoa > Chordata > Actinopteri > Trachichthyiformes > Trachichthyidae > Hoplostethus > Hoplostethus mediterraneus. Next base: position 574,401 of record JAXDDW010000099.1, read on the forward strand.
CGGCAGAGAAACACAAATTAAAAACTTTCCCTGAACGCTGCCACCAGCTGTGCACGCACGCTTACACACACACACACACACACACACACACACACACACACACACACACACGCAAACACACACTTACACTGCCTGATTGTCATATGGTCACTGTATGTCTCTCATGTCTCTCACGCTCCCTCTCTCTCTCTCTCTCTGCGTCTCTTTCATTCAAATGAGAGAGAGTGCAACATATGCTGCATAAGTTCCCTCACACACAGAGACTAATTACAAGTGGAGGACAGAAAAGAGAGTAAAAAAGGAGAGAGTCCAGGTGAGAGAGGGGGGATGAAAAAAAATGGCAGAGAGAGAGAGAGAGGCGAGGGGTCCTTGCACTGAATTATTCATCTTATGCCATGACACCTGAGGGCAGTAAACTCTGTGAGTCACCAAGTTAAAGAGAGAGAGAGAGAGAGAGTAGACTGTGAGTCAGACCTTTCCTGAGAGGACATTATCACCTTTACGTGTGTGTGTGTGTGTGTGTGTGTGTGTGTGCGCGCCGCATATTGTCCCCTAAGCCGATCATGTGCCGCCAACATACGGAGACCAACCACGGCACAACCTGTGGCTGTCACACACACATACACACATATATACACACACTCACACACACAGAGTCAGTAATAAGGTAGGTCAGCGCAGCACACAGCATAAAGCTTACTCATGCTGAGCCAAAGCCGTAAGCAGAGCTAGCATTAACCAGCAGGGAATGAACACACACACACACACACACACACACACACACACACACACACACACACATGCAAGCATAGTATGCACATGGACACACATACTAAGTACACAAACAAATTGCTTACATCCACAAGTACTCAAACACAGTAGACACACACACACACACACACACACACACACACACACACACACACACACCATATTTCCATCAGCAGTATGTTGAATTAATCACTATGATCATCCTCTTTGGCTTTAACGGTGTAATAGAGTAGATCTCTAGGACCACTGGATTCCCAGGACTCAGAAACAGGCCTCCTGGACACAAATGCTGCAGGATGAATTATTAAACAGATACTTTTTTTTATGTCCCTAATGTTTGGTGCTACTAAGTGAAAATAAATTCTGGAGGGGGGATAAAGTAGCTTGTTGGAGTTGATTTACATTTCAGGCATTTAGCTGAAGCTTCTATCAAAAATCAATTTAAAATGATGAAGCAGGCAGGGGGTCAGTCTCTTGCTCAAGGACACTTTAACATCAGCAGGCTGTTGGCTTGGCTGCAACACTGCCAGCAACAGACAGACAAAATGCTAAGGGCAACTTGTTGGGCACTGTTGCCCATCAGAGTTGCCCAAAGAGTTGCCATAACATAAGTTGAATGTCTCAATATTGTTTCTAGTTCATGTCACATGTAAATGTTGCAGGAGAGGAGAGGAGAGGAGAGGAGAGGAGAATCACATCAACCTGCTATGAATAAAACACTTTTTCTATCATGAATTTTGCAAAACGCCATGCTTAGAAAACACCAACACACACGGGGGGACAGACTTGTACACAGTGTCTCGCTGAGACACCCAGAGAGACGAGGAGGGGTTTTGATGTCTCTGTTTGTCTTTCGGCTTCTTTGTATGCGTTCCACTTTCCCTGACACTCTGCTCAACTTCCTCCTGAAATTAACCAGGCAGCCCAAAAATAATCTACCGCTAGAGAGAGAGAGAGAGAGAGAGGGAGAGAGGAAGAGAGGAAGGGAGAGAAAGAGAGGAAGATAAGAGGAAGGGAAGCGAGTAAAGGGAAAGGAGAGACTGAACAAGAGAAGGGGAGGGAGGTCGAGAGAGAAGGGGGATAAAGAGACAGAGTGGTGAAAAAAATACAGTTAAAAGGAGAAAGAGGAGAAAGAGATGGAGGAGAGAGATATAAAGAGACGGTGGCGGAGGAGAGAGGAAGAAATAAGATGCAGAAGTAGCGACAGATTCTGTCCTATGTGTGAATTCATTTCCATACCAGACTAGCTTGTCACTGTAGCTTTTAATAGAGTCAGTCAGCTGATCCATTTGAGCCAACGCACCACCAGAAGACACAACACAGTCGACGAGGTTCATATTTAGTATTCAGTGTCTCGGAGAAACTTGTGTATCACCAGACACACCAGACATCTTTTTTTTTAAATGATGGTCCTACGTGATCACTACAGGGACTCAGGAGCATCTGTCATCTGGGCACCGGGGCTTCAGCCCTTGTACTTCTAGTTGTTTGGATTATTCTACCGGTTCGCTTATTATACGTTGCACTGATTATGACTCACTAAACTAACTCCCTTGCCAGTTGATTATTCCTTAAATGCATTACTTTCTTCACAATAGGCGTCCTGTTGTGTGACGCTCAGTGAAATGTAGCATATAACTTGAGCTTTTAACATACACATGCCATTTTGAAATAGTGACGTAGATACATTGGTTCTCTTTAAAGGAGAGATCTACTGTTGCAACTGTTGCATGTTGAAGAACTCCTCACATAGAGAGACAGAGATTAACGCACACACCTAACCTAACCCCTACCTGTAAAAGCAATGTGACCCAGAAAACACCCGTCGTAAGTGACCAGAGTTATGATTTTCTTACTCAAGGTGGTCCAGAAGAGAGCCAAAACGTAGATCACACACCCTCACACACCCTCACACACACCTCTTCAGGTGAACTACGTGGCGCTGAATGTCACCTTGAGGCGTGAGCAGGCCAGCTGTAGTGATTTGTAATGCATGGCTAGGTCTGCCTGCATGACCACTTTCTATTAGCCCGCCGCAAATTACATCCACGCTCACTTAATAATGTATTCAGCACACACACACACACACGCACACGCACACACACACACACACACACGAAAGAACATGCGCATGCTGATATTTCCATATATGCACACAAATTACACAAACTTTCATATGCGCACACTGACAGTTCTTTACATGCCCACATACATATATTTGTAGCATGGAAATAAACTTTGAAATGCACTTGAATGCCCTTACACACACACACCATACACAAACACACACACACACACACATGGATTAATCAACAAATAATGAATGTGGAGTGGCTCCATGTTGTGCTGATTAACACAGATGATGGAGTGGGATGGGGACGACTCTGCATCTTTCCTGCATTCGTACCACAGTAGTAGATGGTAGAAATCCCCCATCATGCATCTATCCTGCATTATCACTACAGTGGTGGCCATGGTAAAAGTCACCATCTTTTATTCTGACTGAAAGTGAGTGAGTGAGTGAGTGAGTGATGGAGTCTGTGTGTGTGTGTGTGTGTGTGTGTGTGTGTGTGTGTGTGTGTGTGTGTGTGTGTGTGTGTGTGGTAACAAACGGCAACATAAGGACAGACCTCGGGTAGTGACACTGTGGTTGTTCAGAGAAAGAGAGAGAGACTTACTTGCCCGCTGGCTTCTGTTTTCTTCTAATCAACTCACGCTCAGTGTGTGTGTGTGCGTGTGTGTGTGTGTGTGTGTGTGTGTGTGTGTGGGTGGGTGGGTGGTTGGGTGTAATCACAGCGACTCTCTCTTCCTAATTAGAGTTTTAATCCATCAGCTGGCTGTTGCTATGGCGTTTCTCTCTCCAACCAGTCAGGTCCGAGCTAGGGAGCATGCTCAGACGGTCACACCACAACTTGCAACATCAGCATTCCTTGATAGGATGGACAAGAGGATGTAGCAAGAGATGCTTGACGGAAATAAATGACAGCTAGTGATGAATGAGAACTGAGTAAACAGTTACAGTTGTTACCATACTGTATGCCATGCTGCTCAAACACACATAACACATCTTTCGATTTGAATCCTGGAGAATATTCATCCGTGCAACATTACAAAACAACATTTGTCCATTGCATAAGGATATTCATACCCTGGTTTTATTTGCACGTATCGCCATTCCTTTTTGTTTTGTTTGTTTGTTTTTCATGCATTTGTTTGTTTGTGTTTTTTTAAATTGATATTTACCCAGTTAGTGGTTTTCTCTAACCTTTACATAAGCAGGCAGCTCAGTTAGGAGTAAAATCTGATTTACTACGACCTCACTGCAGGCACAGCTGTTCACACTGCACCCAGGGGGGGAGTGGCTCGGCAGGGGACAGGTGTGTGTTTGTGGGGGAGAGAGAGAGAGAGAGAGAGAGAGAGAGAGAGAGAGAGAGAGAGAGAGAGAGAGAGAGAGAGAGAGAGAGAGAGTGTAGTTGGACCACTCGGGGCCCCTCCAGCAATGTCTGCCTGTCTGTCTTTCTGTCTGTCTTATCTCATATGCAAACAAAGCCTTTCCGAGACATTTTAAAGTCCAACACTCAACCATCAGACATCACTCATCTGAAATCTTAAAAAAGAATAAAATCTTTCTTCATCTGATTCAAACATTAAACATCTCACTGTGTGTGTGTGTGTGTGTGTGTGTGTGTGTGTGTGTGTGTGTGTGTGTGTGTGTGTGTGTGTGTGTGCATGTGTGGGTGTGTTGGAAAATTCAACACCCACCTGCACCATCATATTCCCCATATAATGGTGCAGGTGGGTGTTGATTTTCTTTTTCTTTTTACTTCCTCCTCCCTGCCTCTTTCAGGGTTCCCACGGCAACAAGTCACATCCCAGCCACCTCTTGCAACGACTGAAGACACTGCTAAAAGACTGAAAAACTTTACCAGGCACTGTGAGATGTGGCATCTGGCTGCCATGGAGACGACTTGGAACGTAACCCAAGCGCGCACGCGCACACACCCACACACCCACACACACACACACACACACACACACACACACACACACACACACACACACACACACACACACACACACACACACACACACACACAGGGGAGGAAACAACATCTGCGGCATCTGGCTATATGGACTATGGAATGAAAAAGATATACCTACGCCCTAACTGTAGCCCACAGGAAATGTATGGAATGTGAGCCTTACACTGTAAACCTCAATACATAACTAAGAGAGAAGGAGAGAGAGAGAGAGAGAGAGGGGGAGGGAGAGACTCAATGTGAGAGTGTTTGAGAGAAAGAGAGCAAAGACAGACAGAGAGAGAGAACGCGATAGAGACAGACAGGGGGAGAGAGAGACAGACACACACACACACAGAGTGTACCAGGTGTCCTGACCTTGTCTATGTGACAGTAAACAGTTTAGATGGAGTACAGCTGTCTTCACTGAAGCTCTCTATGGAGCATGACAGCCCCTCCGCTGGAGCAGCCTGGCATGGCTCGGCCCTGCTCACAGTGTGGACAAAGTCACGGCCGTGCTCACCGGTATCCAACGTGTGTATCCCTTTAGTACATGTTAAAGGATAGTATGGAACTTCAGTCCTTAACTTCAGGTCGTTTCTTTTTCTCCAAATGAATAAAGAGCAATTTGGAAGTAAACTCTTCATACGCAGGAGCTCAGCAGCCATAACAACTCTACACATTTGTTTGAGCTTTCACACGTAAATCATCATCAGCTTCACTGTGAAGCCGGGGAACAAACAGCACACAGTGTTACCGCCACTGGAACAGAACAGAGCAGGACTGCCTGTCTCTCTCTCTCTCTCTCTCTCTGTCTATCTATCTCTCTCTCTCTCTCTCATCCGGGGATTTATCATTTCCAGGCCCTGACCTGTCTTCCCCCGGCAGGACAACAACAACACACACACACTCACACACTCTCTCTAACACAAACACACAAGAGCGCTTATAGCAGTGGTCCTATAAATCTCGACACAGGCCTGCAGATTCGGCCCTGACCATGAAAAATCTTTGTCCAAATCCCCCCCAGAGCCCGAGGTGATAGACTAGCTTTGAGTGAACTCAGATCTGCCTTAGACCTCAGCGCTTTTCATGACAGTATTTTTCTACACCAACATAACTTTATTCACATTCAGAACTTCACTTAAGTGATATGGGCTCAGGGACCATATCAGTGATGTGTGAAGGTCTGTGTGTGTGTGTGTGTGTGTGTGTGTGTGTGTGTGTGTGTGTGTGTGTGTGTGTGTGTGTGTTGCGACAGAATGACATTTCTTTCCTTTCCCTTCACTCTCTTTTCTGCCACTAAACAGGAACAGGAACAGGAACCAACTTACAGAAGTGGTTCGTTTGAAGATGAAGCACTTTGGCTCCTTATTGTGGGCAGTTTGATGTTTGTTTTCATGAGGAAAAAGAAAAAAAATTCAGACTCAGTCACCTTCCTCCAAGCGAACAAGATGAACACAGCGACAAGAGATACAGCAGTGACATTGGCCGTTTCACACATCCTGTCACCCTCCTCCCTACCTTCTGTACCCCCGTTACTCCCCATTCTCCCTCCTCTCCCCCAGGCCCCTTCCTGTCCTCCCTCCCTCCATTCTTCCACCTTGGCCGGTGCTGTGGTGTGCGTGGCTCTTTCCAACACTGTGTAATGTGCTGTCATGTTCCAATAAACGATTTGTGTGTATGTGTGCGCGTTGCTGTCGTTCCATCTGCGTGTGTGTGTGTGTGTGTGCGCGTGTGTGCGTGTGTGTGTGTGTATGTGTGTGTGTCACGGGGAGTTATAGGAAGCTTGGGTGATTAACTCTGATAGCCACCAGATGCCTGACTTAGAAGTACAGTCACCCTCACGCACACACACACACACACACACACACACACACACACACACACACACACGCACACACACCTTAACAGAGACATAGACAGATACAGACAACAGAGGAACAGTGACAGCAACTGAGAGAAAGCAACAGAGGTAAAGAAATAAAGAGAGGTGAAGAAGAGAAAGGGAGAGACTGTAAGAGGAAGAAAGATCCTGCATCCTGTGTGTACAGTGTGTGTACAGTGTGTGTACAGTGTGTGTACAGTGTGAGTGCTGATAGCCTTTGTTCTCACAAAGGGACATATTTTCCTCCTGAGTTTGACTTTTGTGAACAAACAACAAGAGCATGGGCTGATTACTGTTACGTTTTTCCAACTAGTTGTGAGCTCAGATCAAAGCTTTGATTGGCCAGATGCCGCAGATGTTTCGTCTCCAGTGTGTGTGTGTGTGATTGTGTGTGCGTGTGTGAGAGGGAGAGAGAGAGTGAGAGAGAGAAAGTCCATATCTGTAGAAAACTAACATTCATCTGCCTCATCAGAGTGAGCGAGTTGATGTATTGCATGCATGTGGCTTGTGTGTCTGTGCATTCAAGTGTGTGTGTGTGTGTGTGTGTGTGTGTGTGTGTGTGTGTGTGCGTGCGTGTGTGTGTGTGTATGTGTGTGAGTGTGTGTGTGTGGGTGCTGGAAGCCCTCTATCAGTCAGGCCTCATCAGATTAGGCAGTCAACATGCAGCTGGCTCAGACTGTGGGACTGGTTGATGTTGGCTGGCCGAGTCACCAAACACCAAAACACCAAAACACCAAAACACCAGGCACGTCTGTCACAATAACAAAAAAAACGCTCAGAAAGAAAGAGAAAGAAAAAAGAGATAGAGAAATAAAACAAACAGTATTCCAACTTCTATTCCTCTCCTGAATTTGTAGTTTTGAACCCGCCAGAGGAGAAAGCACCCCAGTGACAGATATAATGCCATCTAGAAAGTTTAGGCTATTTTTAAGCAACAGCAAAAAGAGCTATTGCCATCCAACAGAATAGACTAATGTTGAGAGTAATGGCTAATAGTTGGATGTCATTACATCTTTGGTTGAATGTTGGAATGTACATTAGTCAGAATTAGCTAACTATAGTCTAAATGTGGAGCCATTTATTATTTCAATTAAGACATGTTTAAAACATGGGTTTCTAGTGGATCCACATATGTCACAAATAACAATATGTTTCAATGAGCATGAGTCCTAGGGTCAAACATTTAGGCCTACTCAATTTTGGGTCTCATCCTGAAAAATAACCCTAACTGGGTTTTTTTCTTTTTAGTTTTATTTTGCTGCTTCAGGTCTTGACCCTCAAGAGTCAGCATAGAAACCAGTCTATCCAGTTCTGCAACATCTGTGCCTCAATCTAGTCCAATCTAATGTAATCAGTAACACTTAGCAACCTGCTGTCACACTGAGCATTGGCATTATCTGTTATTATCATTAGTCATCATTA
>JAXDDW010000099.1:587500-685000 GCA_034670385.1 Hoplostethus mediterraneus
CTGCTGAGCCTGCTGTGATCGGTGGACATGTACGAGCCAAGTTTAGTTGTAAGGAGGCAATTCATTCCGTCTTAAAGAGAAAGGTCATTTTTTAACACACGCACATGCACACACACACGCGCACACACACACACACACACACACACCTCTAGTCGTGAAGACGTTGATAGTATTCCTGCAGAGAGCCTGAGGGTGACAAACCTTCCACCTTCTCTCTTCTCTTCTCCTCTCCTCTAATTCCATTCTCCCCTCTCTGTCTTCCTCTCTCTCTCTTTCCACATTCGGAAATTAGCTTCATGAAAAATAAATTGTGATGAGATGGTATGTTTCATGTCTGGCGATTAGTGAGTGTGTGTGCGTGTGTGTGTGTGTGTGTGTGTGTGTGTAGGATTAGAGGCCCTAATGAGGACAGTGGTTTCCTCATCTCTGCCTTTCCTTCAGTTCGTTCACACAGTTCAGCCCACGAGCTTGAACACTCAACTGGAACACAGGTCGCCCTTATAGACACGCTATTTAAACACTCGCAATACTGTGTCTGTATGTGTGTATGTGAGCGCGTGTACATGCATACACTTCCACTTCACATCCCCCTGCCTGTGCACTCAAGTGTAGCACAGGTTGAGACAGTAAAACTGTTGTCAGTGGGTACAAGCTCAGATAGATAATGCCAGAGTTAAAAGATCATTTCAAAATGTAAGGGGGAGACAGTGACTCCCAAGAACAGACTGCACACTCAAGTGGAAATGAAAGGAAGAGTGGAAAGGACAATACAAAACAAAATCCACCATTTGAAAAAAAAAAATGATGTCAAGTCTTACAAAAGCATTGACAGCTCAGAATTACAACATATTATGGTACTTTTTAAATGATAGGAAGTAACTTAACTTTCTTTTCTTTTTTTTGAAAATGGGCATCTAGTTTTTCAGGTTTCAAGACTGCTGTCAGTTTCATTTGGGTCAAGGTGCTTGTTTGGAGACAGAAGGCCTCAAAGACTGACGCCGTTTGACACTTGTCGAAATGTGTCAAGTATTGTTGAGTCTCATCAAGAGCAAAACCATGTCTGTCTCTGGGGGACAGTGGACTGAGGTGTAGACTACAGTTTTGTGGCGTTGCGGTTTTGAAAACACTCAATTATCTTTGTTGCATGTTTTTCCTTCCTGTCCTCCAGTAAAAGGCTTCACACACTGCTAGTTTGCTACTAACATTCATTGTTGCAGAACTGATGTGAACCAACTATTGAGATGCCTAACTTTCTCTGCAGCTAGACCATACCACTGCAATATTATATATATATGTACTATATATATGCAATATTATATGGAATGACTATAATATATATAATGTGTATAGTATATATGTATATTTAGTTTAGTTAGTTTAGTCTTTGAATTGTATTGTGAATGATTATTTTGTATTTGTACTGTTGAATCTAACTCATGCTCACACACAAACCTGATCAAGCATTTTACACAATACTCAAGATCTAGTCTGATAAAATCTAGCTCACAACTAAGCCTTAGTCTCTTAATTTTGAAAAGTAAAAGACACTCAGCACATGGTAATGCCTTACAATATCCAGCAGTGAAGGCAAGCTACTGTAAAGTCACAGGGTGACTCTGATGGTTCTGCATTGTTGCTTTAATCCCATAGATTTGATCTTGTTGCCAGATAACATTTGATGTTTCACTTTATTGCCTGCTGCTGGGAGTGCTCATCTCCATTTCCCCTCAAAAAACTGTGTATAATGACCCTAACAGTAAATGCAAACCTAAAAACCCTCATCACACTTGGCATTTCATTTTAATGTGATGATCTGATCATATAGAAATGATGTTATGATGTTACGCCACATCTCTGAGCGGAAGGCTAATTCATCAACCATATCTGGTGGAGTAACATTATCCATGCCAACCCCATACATGTTACATCTGGTATATTAGCATTAGCCTTACTAGTCCAGATCCCCACAGGCGTTACATCTGCTATGTTAACATTAGCCTAGCCCAGAGCCCCATAGATGTTACATCTGCTATACTAGCATTAGCCTAGTCCAGATCCCCATAGACGTTACATCTTGTATATTAACATTAGCCTTAGATCCCCATAACCTATATTAGCATTAGCCTAGCCCAGATCCCCATATATGTTACTTCTGGTATATTAGTGATTAGTGATTAGTGTATTGATTTTCAAGCCAGTTCTCTGACAATTAAACAATCAAAATAATTTTGGGGCCTTTAGAAACACGCTACTATAGAGTAGTAGTTTAAACTGTGATTCACTGAAAAATTTGTTGACTTCAGCTCTGTATACAACATTGATGTTCTCATTAAGTTGTTCTTGTACTGGTATTGAGTTGTGTTCTAGGTTGTCTACTGTATGTTGTGTTTGCTAAACTGGCCTTACAAACTGAATTCCCCCTTGAGACAATATGGTGTTTTACATTTCTGTGGCCGTGTCTACTGTAAACGCTACTGACTGTCACAGTGGATGCAGGCCGAAGGACTAATTCATAGAGGGAGGGAAATGCAGTCTCATGGAACGAAAAACCTTACAATGAACTAATGCAGGATGGCTGACTCTGAGAGTGAGAGAGCGAGAGAGAGAGAGAGAGAGAGAGAGAGAGAGAGAGAACAAAGAGATGCAAATTATCTAGAGAGAAAGACGGTTAAGACACATTATGAGAGGGAGAGAGAGAGAGAGAGAGAGAGAGGAAGAGGAGAGAGGGGAAGAGAGAGCGGACGAGGAAGAGAGAGAGGGGAAATGCATGGATGGTATTAATAATATAGACTGCCTTATACTCTTGTCTCTCTTCATCCCTCAATCCCTCCTGTTACTTGGAAAACACGCACACAGAAAGGAGGACACAGTAGTTATGTTAAATGATATACAAAACACACAACATACTAAGTGCAGGCTTCTGTAGACACACACACACACACACGCACACACGCACACACGCACACACACACATCCCATACAGAGAACACACAGAGGGCTACTGCCACAACAGAAACAATTACAAAAAACATTGGTTCTGCATCGGGGTGTCAGGGCCCCTCAGGTGGTCACAAGACATTTTAAGAACACAAATAACACACACGCATATTTGAAATGTTTCTATATATCCATTGTGGTTCTTTAAAGATGATGACCATTCATAAATTTGTAGCACTAGAAAACAAAGAGGTGGGACATAGAGAGGAGAAAAGATGCGCACAGAAGGTCTCACCACTGCGGCCTTGGTGGTGACTCTGACCACCACAGATAGAGACAGAGAACAGAGAGGAGGGACAGAAAGTAAGAAGTCAAAAAGAGAGAAAGAGAAGCACAAAGAGGATGAGAGAAAAAGAGAGGTAGAGGGCGGGAGAAAGAAAGAGAGCGAGAGTATAACACAGAAGGATACAGGTCTGTAGTCATTATTTCCACTGGTGGCTACAGCCAGATCGATAGAGCAGTGCGTGTGTGTGTGTGTGTGTGTGTGTGCGTGCGTGTGTGTGTGTGTGTGCGTGTGTGTGCGTGTGTCTTGAAGAGGCAGTACACGTAAACACGTGTCCAAACTGAGCACGGATTGGACCGATACACACATACACACACACACATACATATACACATACACACATACACACACAGAGGCAGCCAGGCAGGGACAATGCTCGCTCTCTCTCTCTCTCTCTCTCTCTCTCTTCTCTCTCTCTCTCTCTCTCTCCATCACACACATACACACAGTGCTGCCAGTGTTGGCATATTGTCCCAACAGGAATGAAGACTGAGGCCCGATAGCACTTAGAGCAGAGGACAGCCTCTGGATAGATTTCCAATACGCAACCAGCGGCTTAAGCAAGACAGAGTCACGGATAATCCTCCCTCCTCCTCCGCCTCCTCCTCCTCCTCTGCTCCCTCGCTTCTCTATCCCTCGGGCCCTCCCCCTGTCTCTGTCGCTCTCTCCCCTTCTCACCCTTTTCTTCCCTTTATTCCTCTCTCACTGTTTTTTCCTCTCCCTTTCTCTCGCTCCTTGTCTTTCTGCCTCCATTTGCTCCTCTCTACCTTTCTCCAGTCTCTCCCCGTCGTTTTCTCCGTCCTTTCCTTCCTGCCTCGATACCACAGTCTCCTTTTCTCAACTCTCGCTCTCTCTCTCTCTCTGTGGGTGTCCCTCTCCATCCCTCTTTCATCTCCTTTGCTGCAATCTGTCGTTCGATCAGCCCCTCCCTTCTTTCTCTCCCTCCATCCATCTCTCTCTCTCAGATGGTGATTTACGCTGAGAACAGCTGTTGTTGGGACACATCCTCAAGTTACAGCCACGATGCACTGCCGCCGTTTAAGGCTTGCAGCAGGCACAACAAACTGGACCACTATAGCTGGACCATAGCATGAATGGGTGTGATTTGTGTTACGCCGTACCCATGACCTTTGACCTTTAAAAGTAGCACAATCTATCATACTGTACTGTATGTGACTGTCCCCATTTGCACAGTATGTTCTCTCCTGCTGTTCCTGTATCAGTCAGTATGTAGTATGCTGCACTTAGTACATGAAGTGAGTCTGATGGGACGCGACAAATGGGACGAAATCTCTGCGTACACAGTCTCAACACCACGTAAGACAACGTGGTATTTTATGAAGTGTATTTATCCAGGGAAAGTTTGAGCAACGGTTCAAGAAGCAAGCCTGTGAGTGGAGGTTGGGTCGTCTCAAATCCCTGGACCGACTGGAAAAACACTGGGCGCGGGAAGCGATGAATAACACTCTCTCCTCCCGAAACAACTACTGTTGAGCGTGCCACCCAAACCCCAGTTCCTCTGGCGGCCAACGGTTGAACACAGTGGTTGAACCGGGCAGCTCCCAGTGTGAATGTGTGGTGCTGTGGGGGGGGGGGGGGGGGGAGGCGGTGCTGAAAAAGAGCACGTCAAGCTTAGTCAACCTTCTCTGGATAAATGAAGGTTAAAACACACAAACACACGCATTTTTCTTCTTCTTACGTTAGCTGCTCTGCCTCGGGCTGCATTATTAAAGACTGGTAATATTCCCTCTAAAGCATTGCAGGACAATCACCAATTCTCTCTCTCTCTCGCTCTCTCTCTCTCTCTCTCTCTCTCTCTCTCTCTTCCTCTCAAACAAACAAAAACACATCAACACACACACACCCACACACACCTCCCCGTAGCTGGCTTGTGTGTGTGAAAACAAAGGCGAGTTCATTTAGCTGGCGTTTGTTTGGAGAGTGAGGGTGGGGGTATGGGGGGATATTGTTTGATCAAAATGGGTCATGTTTGACTGCAACGCACTAACAAGATGGGTTCTTTGTTGTTGGGTATAACCAAGTCTGTCAGTGTTTGTGTTTGCACTGCCAAAAATGCCCATCTTAAGGTTAGTGAAGCTAGCATCGGGTCGTCTGATCTTTTTTCTCAAATACTCATGACAATGTCCTGAAGATAATGATAATGGCACTGGATTCAAAATATTCTTTAAACAAGTTGATTTGCGTTGGAATCAAGTGAAATGATCTTGATTTTTTTTTCATCCCTTAGGGACATTTTGTATGCAGGGTTTAAAAATATCACATCATACCATATAAACAAACATTAAGGAAGTGCCAGTTAAAAGCACCAGCTGGTTGAAACGCTGCACAAGTGTGGTGCATCGCTGTAAAATCCACAGTTTGTCCACAGGCTGCATGATTCCATCGATGATTTTAATTTGGGAAAGAAAGCTTTCAACACCTTTACAGATTGGTTGGACCACAGCACTTGACAAAAGACATCTAATGTTCAATTCCTATCCATCACACCTCCACAGAAACTAACTCAACCCTGTTATTGAGCAACAGAAGGACTGCATTGACTAACGGTAGATTGGTGCTGAATTGCCCAGATTTCCATCTATGTCGACCATATTAATAGATGACTTGGCTGGCTTGGCTGTTTCCCTGCCTCTGTGAATTCTGATTAAAATGTTTTGAAATAAATAACTGATTACCTTTTGCCATTTATTTGACAACGCTACCGTTTGCTCTTGGTTGCAGTTCAGCAATTTTCACAAAAACAATTTTAAATAAGATGTTATCAGATGAACGTACCAAATTCAGGCAAAGATGCTGTTTGATCAATTTGCCATTGCAACTCTGTGTGTTCAGTATCTGGTGCACTTTTAATTTTGTTCCTTCCACTAAACGTACTGCAGCAAACTTAACATACCACTACCATTTCAAGTCTACACTGAGGCCAACCTTAGCTCCTGCCAGAGAATGGAAGATATGTTTCATACACTCTTCAAAAGGATGTGTGATTTTCATCCTATCGATGCATCTACTTTGGGGAAAACACATTTGCCTTACTTTGCAACAAAACACGCTACTAACAGCATCATTTGTGTCAGTACGTGTAAAGTAACACTAATGCATCTCATCCCAAACAAGACATGTGGACTTAAGAGTGTAGATCAAGCTGAGCCACTACACTCATCAAACACATGGTTTTGCAAACAAATTACACATCAATGCCATTTTGGTGTTTTTCTTTCTTGGCCTGAAAGTTGACATAGTCTTTTGGGGGTTTCCACTCCCTTGGGCTCCTTAACCTAAAAATACATGGGCGTCAATGAAAACACAGTCAAGCTCTCCTTCACTACTACTTTTTGCTGATACGCGGTCGTTACCTGCGAGCAGCTACATGTACTGGCAACACATCATGCACTATGTTATTGCAACACATCTTTTAATGGAATATTCTACATATCAAGTGAAGGCATTAGTGAGGTGATTTGGCAGGTGGCCAACACCTCAGGGTAACCATCGGAAAGCAATTAATATCCCTAATGAAGGGATCATGCCTCTGGCACAGGGCCCACAGGGGAAAATCACCTTGATTGCGCCACTGAAAACTGCTGCCGTAATGACAGAACTGTGTGTGTGTGTGTGTGTGTGTGTGTGTGTGTGTGTGTGTGTGTGTGTGTGTGTGTGTGTGTGTGTAAGTGCATGTTTCCTTTTTTTGCCTTTATTTGACAGTGAGTAGAGAGAGACAGGAAAGATCAGGTGTGAGAGGAGGGGTGACGTGTAGGTCCATAGGTCCCGGCCCGGATACGAACCCAGCTATGTGGTATGGGCCTTAGACCACTGAGCGGCCAGGACGTCCCATAAGTGCAAACCTCCATCTCACCTTTGCAATGACATGACTGTGTAAGGGTTATGTACTTGTTTCAAAGCCACCTCCGTATGTAATGGCAGGCCTGACTGTATGCCTGTCTGTGTTCTGTGTGTGTGTCTTTCAGAGCCACCTCACAACTACTCATGTATACATCTCAGACAGAAGTAGAGTCTTCATGCAGTGTGGGCTAATTGAGCTTACAGTCACTGATGCTATGCAGTTCTTCGCATCTGTCACGTCAACTCTGTTTACATTACAGACCTGCAGTAAGGATGGGAAGTGATTGATAACTGGGGGAAAAAATCAATAGCAATAATAAAGCAGGCTGTAGGGATCAGGAACTTTTGGTCAATATTGCAAAGTACATGTTGCCAATGTACCATGGCCTATGTACAATATAGGATCTTCCACACAATTTTCCCCCAAATTTAGATTGCTCAATCGTCACATTACACACAGCGTAATTTGTTTCTATGCATATCACTGCGAGACACACACACACATGCATTTCACCAGAGTTCAGGGTCAGAGTGCAGGGGCAGCAGGAGTATTGCCTCAGGAGCAGGTAGGAGTTCAGGGTCTTGCTCAAAAACACTTCAACAACAGCTGGCCAGATTGACTGTTGCAGAAATTGAACCTGTGGCATTCCGGTTACAGAATTATTACTATTATATGGATCCCTGAAGGAAGGAATTCATCAGCTACAGAGCAGCACGCCTTGAGCTGGCAGTCAGTGTATTGCTCAAGGACACTTCAGCAGGGCGATGCTTGCTGTCACCTTCAGGTCAAAGGATGGTCTCCCAAATAAAGAATATACTTCATTCACTGAACATATATCAGAGGCATACCCATTCATCAGCCTCATGACCAACAAAATATATAAAATGTTAGCATTACAATATAACCACTGACCACTACACCACTGCATTTAACAATTAAAAGAAAGAATGAGGTAGTTGTTTTAATAAAAATGTAACCCTAATTGTCTGGGTGCTGTGGCTTTATACCTAAAATGTAAAATGTAAGTGTAACGATTTGACAAAAACAGAACGGAAGCAGCAATACCTGCGTCTGATCCCTATAACCCTATAAACAGCTGTCATGTACATGTCAATAGGCCAGTGCAGAGTGAACTGTCCATGGTGCTGAAGTCACCACCCAAGGACACCTCAGATGGAGATAACGTCAAACAGTTGACTAGAAATCCTGGAGTAATGTAATCAGGTCTTTTTTGGTATTTTTTGCTGATCAGGAGAAAGTCATACATTTTTTTTCTCCCTTGCTTGACTGAACAGTGGATAGTCAAGTTGTTTATAGGCTATTTCAATGCCTCAGATGGTCAAATCAGACAAATGCATTGACTAGCTTAGTGTAACTTGGTGTGGTGTAGCTCCTTGGTGTAAACTCAGTCCTAAATTCCGCATTGCCTTCTGAATTGGATCCTTTTCAAGTAGTGGATCACATAAGATGTTCACAAGTGCACGTTCAACTTTCCTAGTCATATGATGTTGGTGTGTGTGGGTTCATGATTTGAGCCACACCAAGGGACAGTGCCCACAGTGCTACAAGGGACCATCATGGTAGAAAAAAGACGCATTATTAACTTTTGCTATAATAACAGGTCTTAGAATCTTTCATTTCTCTTTTCTACAAAAAAGGTAACCATTGAGATCTCCGTCTGTCTTCTCTGCTTGTCAAGAAGGTGCAGCGATTTTGGCAATGGCGGTCAAGCCCTTTCCCTGACCTGACTGAGACATATGGCGATGGTGATGATGTTGATCATGATGCTTTTCTGTAGTCTCTGGACAAGTAAGGCACTTTATGGCAATAATAAGAGATTGAGATTACAGTATTGGCCATAACAGCACAAGGTAACTGGAATTAGTGTTAGTGCAGATTGCAGACACGCACACACACACACCTGCCTTTCAGATGATGATGACCTGCTACCTATTACCAGGCTACCTGTTACCAGGCTATGTTTCGGATGGATGTGATGATGAAGATGACAGCCTTAAAATGTGATTTCTATGTTTACACATTTTTGATGAAGACCATGGAGGTGAGGATGACAGCAGCTTAGGTGTCATTTATAACCAGCCTATGTCAGTTGTTGCTTGGAACAAACTACTGCTGATTGTGCCTCGCTGCGACACAGATGCACACAGGCAGGCAGCAAGCAGGCACACGCACGCGCGCGCGCGCGCGCGCGCACACACACACACACACACACACACACACACACACACATCCTCACGACCACCCCTCTCTCCATCCCCTGTTGCTATGGAACCTGTCGCCAAGGCGAAGGTATGTGGTTGTGATGGTGGTGGTGGACGACGACGACGATGATGATAATGAATTGAGGATGATGATAGTTATCGTAAAATCACCCTTTGCAGAGTTGCAGGTTGCGGTTGTCATGGAACGATCATAAGCTAATGCATCGCTGGGTTTAGCTTTCTGCAACGTGGGTGGAAGGAGCGACGCGTTGTACTGCGCAATGCAAACAGACCCTTTCCTCACCACGAAACCACACCACAGCCCGGGATTTCGACACACTTTGCACATTTTGTGTTTTTACTTCACTTAAAAGTCATTAAGTTGAACTTCGGCCCTGCCGTCTACAAAACAACCTGCTGTCCTCCGCTCCCGTCCCAAAAATAGCACATCATCAACCCAATTCTCAGCACACAAATAACTCCTACAGGCCCTCCTACTGCCACCTGTCACCTCTATGCGATTTCTCTCTCTCTCTCGGCTCTATTAAGGAGCCCCACAGCCATGGAAACCTACATTAAAACGTGACAAATACAAGTATTGATTAGGGAGGAAGAGAAGATCGATAGTGATCCAGTGGATGTGGACGCGCATCGGTGGGCGCCGCTCATTTCGAGCTCCTTAACGACCGATGTGCGTTCATCTCTGATACACACACACACACACACACAATTTATTTTATTCCCCGATCGAAAACAGTTGACACTGCTATTCCATAAGTTTGTTGACGAAACGCTATGGCCGGGGGGGCTGGGGGGGGGGGGGGGGGTGTTATCTAAAGCAAGATCAAGAGAGATCTGGCAACCCTTTCAGTAATAACACAATTTGTACACACACCCCTCCTTTTTAATTGTAAATTTCTGCGGTAAATGTGTCGGAAACAATACTTTAACCGCTTGCAACCGCCTGCTGGCTAAATGTGAGCACCTTTTCCCAAAAGGATAGTCTACTAAAGTGTGGACCAAGCCAAGTAGGAAAATGGCCTAATCCATCTATCCACGTCTCTACCTGCAGCCCTTTGGCGCGATTATGGCATAACTTCGCTGTACAAACTGCACGTAGAGGTACAAATAATACACTGCACCTGAGAGGGACAGCAAACCACAAACGCACATAGAGGGGTAATTAAGAAAATGAAAACAAACTGCACAGAGGGAACGAGAGAAAGTGGTGGAGAAATCGAGAACTGCATCTGTCCATCTGTTGAAAACGAGGAGAGAGAGAGAGAGAGAGAGAGAGAGAGAGAGAGAGGTAACACCCCGTCCCCCCTCCCTCCCCCTCCTCTCCCATCATCCCATCCCCATTTCGAGATCATCATACCTCTCTGTCTCCCTCCCTCTCTCTCTCTCTCTCTCTCTCTCTCTCTCTCTCCCCCCTCCCTACCTCCTCCCCTCTCGCTCATACAGTTACAAGATGTTTCCCAGTTATAAATAAAAAGACACCACATACCTTGATGGTTCTCAAGGGTGTCCTCCGGGATGTACATGTTTTTGCTTTCATTTACCATAAATGTAGTCCGGCGTTATCCCTATAGGTGAATGGAAGAGAGAGGGAGGAAAACGCTGGAGAGGAGGAGGGAAAATAAGAAGAGGAAAAAGCCCCAAAAATAAAGAAATAAAAAAGGAAAAGGAAAAAAAGAATAAAGAACTGTCTGACACGGGCAGCTTTGGATATTCCGTTATTTTATTTATGGGGAGGGTTTCTTCGGATGGAGTGAATATTACCTAATCCCCATGATGGAGGTGAAGGCGAGAAAAAAGAGGGGGCTTTCGGCGGAACCGGTTGGGAAAACGCACCGGTGCATCCCTCGGTACATCCGGGCCCTAGGCGAGAAACATGAGACCAGCACCACGTTCAATTCAGTTCACCTCCTCTCTCTCCCTCTCTCTCTTCCCCCCTCTCCCTATACAAAAATAAGGTTTAAAAAGGTTATAAAACACGGGCGCTGTCAGTGATGGTCGCAATCGGAGTGCGCAAAAGACGCATTCGTGCGCATCTTCAGCAGCGCGTCAAAATGTGAGAGGATGAAGAAGAAGAGGAGGAGGAGGAGGAAGAATAAGAAGAGGAGGAGGAGGAGGAGAGGTTTTGGAGAAAAATTAGAAAATGAGAAGAGTGTAAATATTCCATGACGGGTAGCACAGGGTTAAATCTCCCAAAAGGTTGTCGGTTATTCCACGTATAGAAAAAGCAGTCCCCCCCCCAAAACAGAAGCCAGGCCGTCCTGTCTCATCCAGAGACGGGTTTCTCTGTCCAGATCCAGTCCATGGTCCGGCGGTCTGTCTGTCTGTCCGTCTGCCTGTCTGTCTTTCTGTCTGTCTGTCTGTCTGTCTATGTGTCTCGCTGAACGGGAGTTAGAGCTCGCGCTTCTCTCTGCCTCTGCTGCCCCTGCAGCTCAGCTCTGCAGTGATACCGACAGAGAGAGAGAGAGAGAGAGAGAGAGAGAGAGAGAGAGAGAGGGAGAGAGAGAGAGAGAGGTAGCCCCCTCCCTCTCCTCGTGTATGTAGACGCTTTGACTGTTTCCAGATGTGTGTGTGTGTGTGTGTGTGTGTGTGTGTGTGTGTGTGTGTGTGTGTGTGTGTGTGTGTGTGTGTGTGTGTGTTTGCGTGTGTGTGTGTGAGTGAGAGAGAGAGAGAGAAAGCAGGGGGGGCTGAAGGAGACTATAGGCAACAGTAAGAACTGGAGAACCTGCGGCTGGTATTCTAGACAGGATGATGATGATGATGGTGATGATGATGTCAAAGGGTGAATGTGTGTGCGCGGTGTGTGAAGGAGGGGGAAAGAAAAAGAAACCCTAGGCAGGTGAGAGGAGCAAAAAAAAGAAGAAAAAGCTGGCCCGTGTGTGTTTGAAAATAGAGAGAGAGAAGGAGGAGAGAGAGTGTGTGTGTGTGAGTGTGAGTGAGAGAGAGAGGGAGAAGATGACAGGCAGACAGATGGATGGACAGAATGCCATGGTCCAAAAAAGACAGAAAGACAGAGAGACAAAGAGTGCGTGTGTGTGTGTGTGTGTGTGTGCGTGTGTGTGTGTGTGCGTGTGCGTGTGCGTGTGTGCGTGTGTGCGTGTGTGAGAGAGAGAGAGAGAGAGAGAGAGAGAGAGAGAGATGGAGGGGGGATAATGAACTATACAGTAAGTAGGCTCAAGTCTTGCATAGTCCCAGTTTTGATTTCTGCTGGATGGAGGAAGGAACTGAGATTGGAGCTGCACTTAAATCTGATTTTCCTATAGTCCCACATCTGGACTGCCTCAGCCTCATTCTTTTCATTGGCTAAAACTGTGTTTACATGGACACGAACGATCTGATTTTTTACTTTTTTATGGCACGCTTCTGATGTTTTCATGACTTTCTGAACAGGGACAAACCACATGGAAGCTGATATCTCCTGGCCCCACAGCCATTAGAAGGTCAGATCCGTGTCTCAAAGGATTAAAAATATCGCTGTGTAAATACAGACTAAAAACTTATGATGTCGACAGGGGCGGACTCACACCTTATCAGCAAGTTCATGCTATTTCAATGGCAAATGACTAGAGGTAAGCCTGTTTATCTGGAGGACAATAGAACCGATTTTAAGAATTCAATTATGTTTTTTTCCCTTATGCCCCGAGGATAGTGAAGTAGGTTTCACCATTCTTCTGCCTAGCCAGAAACAAATTTGTCCTGGCCCCTAAAGCACCCAAAGTAATTTGGTGGAGACATGGGCCCATTTTCCTAGGTAACCCAACTATAAAATAAAGCTCATTTGAGTGTAAAATGTCAAACAAAGTCAACAAAGTGAGTCGTGCACTAAATGGCTGTGGATCAGCTCCAGATTTCAGTGACATTATAGTGTGGCTCCGTAGTTTCTACTGTAGCTTCAGAAGAGAGCCGCTTTCACAAATTACATGTCGATTCAGTGGCATTCCCAAAAGCTCTCCATAAGCCACTTCTTGAGGCTGGATATTAATTGAAAGACATTCATTATCCTCTCAAGGACCCCTCGTGGGTCCTCTGACCCTATTTTGAGAACCACTGTTCCTGTCTTCACATGAATGACCTCCCCAATCCCTATTTGTTTCTATTAAAGAGTCAAACGGAGTCAAAAAAGGTACAGCGATGCTTCACAAAACTGAACTGAGTAATCAGATTCAATGGGAATTGTCAGTCTTGAGGAAAAACCACTGGAGCATTTCCTGACTGATGCTATTGACCCAACGTAATGTAAAACTTTGTGTTTGACTTTCAGTACTAACTTCGCAATGTGCAGGCCTAATGTCAATCTCATTGTGCTGGTAATCTGATGAGTCAACCCAGTCTGTACACATTTGTTCGCTGCCCACCATTCCAGAGTAGATAAAACTTTTTGGGTCATTTGTCACCGTAGGCATATAAAGAAACAGAGAGAACCAACACTTTTTTCCATTGATGGCATTTAATAGTGAAAATGTCATATTCTGTGATATGGTGTGTTTTGACGAAGAATGTGATTTTATATATTGTTTTTTCCTTGATTCAGTCAATGGTTGCTTTGCCAGTTTGCTCAAATTCAACAGGGGAAAAGTTAATGAATTAATGAATTAATACATTAATTCCCAATTGTGATTCATTCATTAATATAGGTATTGCCCTAAATTGGCTTGTACATTTAATGGGTACGAGTGCTAGTATTGTCAGAAAAATTGACATTTCGGCGGTCGACAGTCTATATCAAAGAACCTTATGAGAGCTATTGACCCTGTAGTGAGTGAGACACATGGACACCGGTGTCTGACAAAACAGAGGTCTAACTCTCTTTGATTACACTGGCTGGTAGATGGATGGAGTGACGGAAAGAAGGACTGGGAGAAGGAATAACGGATGGAGAAGGATTGGCATGTAAGGGCAGGTCGTGGGAACAGACACTTGCACCCAGGGGAGAGCACACACAGACAAACACACATACACACACACACAAATGTCCCATCTACCCCAAGCCCACACATGGAATATCAATTCTATTTATGACTCCATATTTGTAGTTCCCGACCCCTCTGTGTGTGTGTAAAGCTCAGTTGGTCTCTGGGAACCACTATACACACACACACACACACACACACACACACACACACACACACAACAGACTGGACTCAAACCCTGGTCTCCTGTGTGGGAAACCAACAATCTGCTAGTCAGCCAAAGGGAATTCCCCTCCAGCTTTACTGTGGGAGATACTGAGACCCACAGCTGTAAAATGATGTGCTTCTAAAGTGTTAGCATGAATGAGAGATTTTGAGCATTGAAATATATGAAATGTTACCATGAATCAAGAGGGATCGATAGATTGAACCTTTATTTTATCACAAAACACTGCTGTGCTCTCCTTCAGTGCTTTCAAAATCACACACATAGAAAGAAAACACCAAAAAGCTGGTAACACTCTCCAGGATGGATGGGAGCTGGTTATGGTCTGGTTTTTCACATTCATTTTCACACATTATTTAGCAGGGAGATAATACAGTTGCTAGAAATAATGTTGGGGAAAATCATAAAAAGCCAATTTCTTTAAAGCCACAAAACATGTTTACTCCTTCACCTCTCCATTCAAAAGAAGTTCACACACAGTCATCCTTTACCTGCGTCTACGTTCAATCACCGTCAGTTCTTTTGTGTGACTCGTACACGTAATATGAAGGCATTCAGAGACATAAGTATGGGAGACTGATCACAGGATTTCAGTCAGCTACACTGAGCACGATTCTCCGGATATTTTCTGTCTTGGGCTTGATTGCAACCCCCCCCCCCCCCTTCAAACAAACCACTCCAAGGTTCAAGTGAGTCCACCTCTCCCAGGAGGACCGCTGGACAGCTGAGTCCAATTGGGGCGTGCAGCTAATTGTGAGAGCATGAGGAGTGCTAGGTCACTGAGTTCAAATAAGGTTAAGCAAAACACAAACCAGGTTCTTGAACTATGATTCAGTTGAGGGCCTTTCTCCTCCTGGACCACGGCTGATGACGGACCCAGATTGAACCCTGTAGGCTGGCCATCTATCAGCCATTGGCTGTGGCCTTTCCCATTGATGGGCTGAGGGCTTTAGCTGGACGTAAATTATACACTTCCTTTCCTTCTCACTGGTTACACAATCCTTTGCTGGCTATTGTGTATACAGATATATAATAAGCTTAGCGTGTGATTTTTGAGGTTTCAAGAAACTTCACTCAGCACAGGATGATATAACTTGTTTATAGATATGAATTTTAAAGTAGTGAAATTGTCCTAAACATTTTCTTGTTGATTATGTGCTAAGTCATATTGTCATGAAAGAAGTACATTTTCTTGACATTAGCACAATCATCCATCAGTGCAGGAAAATAATAATAGTCACTCCACTCCTTTCAAGATAATGTCACTTTATTGTAGAACATTTGTGATGGCATTGTTTGATTTGAGATTTTTCTTTTAAATAAATTAAGATTAAAGTCCAAAGAAAATGCAATGCTACAATTGACAGTTTACAATGTCCATCCTACAATGTCCATACTTTAGCCAAAAAGAGACAAAACAATGCTTATTCCCCCTTATTAAATTTCAGCAAGCTACCCACTGGCTATATCTGTATCTATGGCTACCTATGAGCCAATCACTAACATCTCCAGGCCAATCCCCACCAATCAGAGGTCAAGTGCTCCATCTTGACTGTATGACTACTGACAGAATTGACCTGCTGATGGATAACCCATTAGCCGCATCATTGACAAACACACGCCCCCTGACAAATAGATAGATACCACCCTGATAAATAAACATATACACCCTGACACAGACACACACACACACACACACACACACACACACACACACACCACCCTGACAAAGTGATGGGCACGCCAGTCCGGAGATAGATAGGCCCACACTCCATCACAAAACCTCATGTCATGTCGATAGAGAGATAGACATATCACCTCCTGACCTGGAGCTGCTTTGCTCATATTTAACAAGTGAAGTGGTGGCTGGCAGTGGTGTGGCGGCACATTTACATTTAAAGCACCCTGAGTGAGCAGAGAGCGTTGAGGGACACACATCGGCTGTGGGAGATCTTGAACTTGTGACAGGCAGGTATTCTCTAATTACTCAGAGAAAAAATACATATACATCTTGCAAAGATACATCTTGCCAAGGGGAGGTGATATACTGATAAAGAGGAGGATATATTATGAAATTAAGATTGGCCAAGACTTTGGGAACCGCAGATGTGCCCTTGAACAAAGCACCAAACAACTGGAATACAGCCTGCAGCCAGTCAGTACCAACCCAAACATACTGATCATTTTTTATGGTTAGGACACTGGGAAAGTCTCCAGAAAGAGAACCAGACAGAAAGATAGCCTGAATGGTGGACCTGAGTTGTGTTCAGATGTAACTTGTGTCTAAATTATTGACATCTGTGATTCCCCTGACATTATGTGAGCAAGGACCCTACATAACAGAAATTAATTTGTATTTGTTTCACCAGAGACTTTGTGTTACAAGATCTACATGCTGTTTCAGAGGCTCTTCCTCCCCATTAAGGCAAAACTCTAGGGGACACTAACAGACACACATGTATTCTCAATTTGGCTCTCAGCCCTTGGTCAGCGCCAACAAATAAATGGATAGAGCAGGGATGGTTGTTTTATCCGTCCTTTCACTGCCCCCTAGTGTCTTTTATGTTGATTGCAACTGTAGATTTTCTTTTATACATGCCAGCAAGTGTTGATTTAGCAGATTTCCTAAATAAATATTTTTCTGTTGTGTCTGGGTTGATTGGCGGGAGTCATTTATCATGGATGTGATTAGGACAACACAAAAAAAACTGCCTTTCCTGTAAGCTTCATTCAGACAACAATACAAAAACAATTATTTTCAGTGACAATAGTCCACCACTGGTGTGAGTATTCATTCACTCATCGTGAAAGTTAAAGAGTTAGTTTCTTCGGACATGATGGCTAAATAAATAATTATTGAAAATACCTGCAATTGACTGCAGGGTTCTGCTCTTCGATCGATTTTTCTAAATTGATTGGTACGACTGAAATCTCCACGACTACGGCGCAACTAGTCACCCCTGATTGTTTACAATCTGACTGTCTAAACATGGCCGTTGACAAACTCGCCGATGACGGTTCCAGCTAGATAAGTCGCGAAATTATTTATTTTACTACTCTGATTCCTCAAAACTGTTCATTGTTCAGTGACTGATTCAATCAACTGCTTTTCCCCATCGCTGGATTGGTTATCACGTATTCCTCGCAAGTCGTTAGCCGCTGAAGCTAGCTAGCGAGCTAACTTTTCCATAGGGAACAATGACAGCGACTTCTGCAGGTAGCAGCACCTGTCTCACCGCTAAAGGACTGGACATTAGTCTGGCCGCTTTGAAGCGACAAGACCCCTACATCAATGACATTGTCGATGTGGCCAGCCAAGTCGCCCTGTACACCTTTAACAACAGGACGAACGAGTGGGTGAGTTTGAACGTTAGTTAACGTTGTCGGTTGCTACGTTAGCTTAGCTTCGACATGCTGTGGCGTAGGCGCGCTTTCTCTCTGAGACGCTATTTGTGCTTGTTTAGCGCCTAAAGTGTGGTCCGGGGACCCCTAGGGGACCTTGACAAAGTTCCAAAGGGTTTCCAGAAAAAGAGGAATGGTTTAATTTCACTGTTACTTAATTCTCTGGAAGTTAGCACAATGAGTGAATGTATAGCGATAACTGCGCCTATGATACTTTTCACTCTCCCCACTGTTGTTACCACCCTACCTACAGAATAGACAGCTAAGTAACTCTGCACCAAGTCATCTAACAACAGAAATCTATTCAGCCTGAGTTCCTTGGGTCCAATGCCTATCTCTTTTGGGGGGCCCTTGATGTGGAAAAGACTGGGAACCCCTGGTTTAGTGTATGTGGCCAGCTGGAGCAGTATGACAGACAAATGACTGGAACATCAAAGTAACGTCTTGGATAGAATTTGCATGGATTGAAAGTGAAATGTAGTCTGCTGAAACTTTAAGTTGATGATGCCTTTTCCATAACAACACATTAGTTTGTTGAGTGTATTGCACTCATGATATTTCCATGACAAAATGGTTACATTTACCTCTGCAACTAAATGACCATTCAAGTATGTAGTGGCATTGCACTTTTGATGTCAGCATGACATGGTAAATAAAACGGTTCCTGCAATCCAAACACCCAAATATTTATTAACCAGATCAATGTTGGCTCCACAAGTTGAAGTGCACCATGTATTCACAGTATTATGGGTCTGAGTCCCATTTACAATCTTTGTTCCATGTCATCCCCTCTTATTTTTTGCACCTATAAAATGACACAGATTGTCAAAGTTCTGTATATATCTGTATACTGCGGTACAGCAAATAAATGTTGCTTATTTTGTTTGTATTTTCAGGAGAAGACAGAGGTGGAAGGTACTCTGTTTGTCTACACAAGGTAATATCAGACGTGGAGTTTGATATCGTCACCGTTGGGTGAAAACCCTGTATCTCCCTAGATGTCAACTTTTCAGGAACTAAAATAAACAGCCTTGTTTTTTAGCTTAATGGCTGTGCATGTTTGACATTATCCAGTGGGTTTTGAAAGAGTTTCATACAGAGGTTGGAAAATCTTTTCAACCCATATAATCCGTCAATGTCAATCACCAAAATTCAAGTTACAAGGTTTTCACAGCACAACAGAGATATGTTACAAGTAAAAGTCCACTGAATTTTGGGAGTTATGTTTGTTCAAATGGATCCCAAATTGATATTGCAATCAAAATATTAAAATATAAAATTTGTAGCCCTACATACATGCAAAGATCCAAACTTAATCCTTTAAAGTTCCCATGAAGCATTTGGTTTCAAAATGTGTCAAATTGCTATTGCTTTTCAGGTGGTGAATACCCCGCTATTGAATTAAACTTTTCACGTCTCTCTGTGCTGTGTCCTCTGTGTATTTCAGACTGGCGTCTCCCAGACACGGTTTCACCATCATGAACAGACTCAGCATGGAAAACCTGACCGAGCCAATCACCAAAGACCTGGACTTCCAACTCCAGGACCCCTTCCTGCTATACCGCAATGCACGGTGTAAGGAGATACATACACACACACACACACACACACACACACACACACATACATACATACATAGCTGCCACCGCTAGTAATCTCTGCCTTTTGAGGACACATTTTATGTTGTTTTCCTACAGAGTTGTCCCAGTCATTTTACCCAGCCACTATCACTATATATTATATTTAGCACAGTCCAAAATCTTGAAATCCTGTCTGGAAATGTCTGGTAAAAGATAATAATAACAACAACAAGACAATAAAACCTCGATAAAAGCTTGGTGGCGCTCAGGAAGTCAGAACCAGACTAAAGGATTCCTGTCTGAGTAAGGAGCTGTGATCTAGACGGCAGTGAGAGGACATGCATTCACTCTGTGCGGCCATAGAAGGATAAATCCTAGGGCTAGCAAGATGGATATCCTGACTCATGGAGCCTGTTCTAGTGTCCTGCTGTGAGAGAGGGGGAAATAGAGGAAAATATGGAGCGGTTAGTACCATGCTGTTCCGTACAAGTAGTAGAAGAGAGAGCGAGACAGGCCGGGAGATGGAGAGATACAGAGAGTTAGACAAACAGGAAGCGAGGGATTGAAAGAGACAGAAGTCATGCAGAGAATCTCTAGATAGACAAACATAGGTTACAGTTGCTTTAATTTCAAATCGAATCAAATCAAATCACATTTATTTTTATAGCCCTTAATCACTGTTACAGTCTCAAAGGGCTTCACAGTGCCCAACATGTGAAAATAATAAATGGTTAGTACACGACATCCCCCCAGCCTTAGACCCTCACAGAGGACAAGGAAAAACTCCCACAAAACCTTTATAGGGAAAAATGGGAGAAAACGCAATTTTGAGATTGCAATCTAGAGATTTATTATTTTATTTTCGTTGTATGTCCACACATGGCCTGAACATGGCTGTTGTGTCTCCTGTGGCTCTATTTATTGAACTCTATCTGCATTACTGTTCCCCAGTTTCCCTCTCCATCTCTTTGCACTGGATGCACATTAGTAGATTTCTGATCAAAATACGACATCCAATTTCTGTGCACTCATGCCTATCATTTAATGGTCACTTGGGTGGTCCAATCGGATGATAAAAGTCACACTGAAGCAGCAAATCTACCCATAGCCACAGGGAGGTGGTTAGACAGGCAGAGAGACAGACAGCTTGACGGAGAGGGGAAGCATGGAGTCTGTAGCATGCTGGTCACTTGAGTGGAGGCCAGTAGTTCCATATAAGGAGCAGAGGTATTCTAGTGTCTCCAAACCTATCAGCCTGTCTCTCTCTCTCTCTCTCTCTCTCTGTGGGACCTGCATCTATCTTAAACACACACACACATACACAGCAGAACAGAACAGAGTGTGTCTGTTGGACAAGAGTCTGACAGCACTACACAGCCAGCCAGCAGAGATTAGATACACCACAACCGGCACTGATAACATAAACACACACACACACACACACACACACACACATTGCTGACACTACATTCTCCCTCTCTCTCTCTCTCTCTCTCTCTCTCTCTCTCTCTCTCTCTCTTCTCTCTCTCTCTCTCTCTCTCTCTCACACACACACACACTTTCTCCATCAGGCTCAGTGAGAGGCAGGTGGAATGCTGTGTTTAGATACCAGTGCATTCCCTATGCCTGCTTTTATCCTGTGTCTGTATTACTGCGTGTCTTACTGGCAGTTACACAACACAACCCTTATAAAACATCCTGCAGGCTTAGTGTACTAAGGCGTATGGGTATACTTGCAACACCTTTTAATCCAGGTCAAAACAAAACGGGACACATTGAAGATGGACAGCGATCCTAATGGCCTCAGGTGGTGGTCAGAGACACATTTAGCTGTCCTGATGGAGAATACATTGCAAGTGAACAAATGACTCATTTGTGGAGGGGAAAAATAAAAGTTTAGGAAAGACATAAAACAGTATTCTTGGCTCAGTTGCTGACTATATCCTGTTAAAAAGGAAATATGGGCAGGAGTTATGTGAGTTGAAGAGTGGTACGTTTGTGGATGCTAGCCAAAATGCTCAACTGCAGCAACTATGCAGTATTTTAGGAGGGGGTAAAGTAAAAAAAAACAAAGAGCCAGTGATGAAGTATGATTGTAGTCAAGCAGATTTTTATCACCATAGTTGCTGTAATTTACTTTTATCACCGGGTCTTATATGGATTTGCTAGCATGCTAATCTGTGATAAGGTTGAACGAACATGGACATAACCAGGGAAACGGCACCTCACGGCACTGTAAGATACGTCAATCAAGGTGGGGGTGGGGGTGGGGGGGTGTATCATGGCCTTGACTCAGAAAAGTCCTTTTTCACTAAGAGCTGATGAGACGTCTTAGAAACCCAGGCCCCAGGCAGTTGGTCATGCTGCCAGTCCCTCCGTGGCGTGACCTCTGTGACAAGGAGTCGTGGAATCTTATCTTTAGACAAACATGGAGCCCTCGCTGCTGCTTGGAGCTGCCTGGAATGGCAGTTGGCACAAAGTGGCACTCCAGGCTAAAAATAATCCCCGTAGACTGTAGATATCACAGAATAGGACACGTTTCGGGGAAGAGAAATTTAGCCTGGGCAAATCAGTATTCCTCTGGTACATACCCCAGTGCAGAGCAACAGATGGGGAGCTTTGTACAGAAACCATAACCCCTCAAATTACGATCAGACCGCTAGCCCAGGCACTGTTAGCGCTTTTTGGCTGTGGCTGGTAAATATGTCTGTTCCACAACCACTTTTTCATGTCACAGTCTTCTTTAAATTGTGAAAATCTAGTTGGCTGGTAAAATGGTGAACACGGTCAGTAAATCCTCCAGGCCATACAGGTATATGTCTCTCTCTGTCACTGGCCTACTCATGCACATTATTGATCATATTCTATAGCAGGGAGGTGATGTCAATGCCCCGTTGTTGTATGATAACATGCACAAAAATGTGATCGTAATGCGATTTAGACGATGTTGCGATAACGGCAGGACCCGTGTAAACACCATACACTGATTATGTTCTTGTGATCATGCTCTAAGCATAACACAGTAACAGGTGGAGTACTCTGATTTTACTCACATTAATAGAGACCTGTTGGTACATGTATACTCCTTAATCACATTTTTTTCTTTGCTCAAGTTGTTCTGTCAGGGTGCCTAGCTCAAAAAGTCCATAACCACGTCACATATAAACTAGATTATTATGGGAGGTGTCACTTGATAGACTTAATCACACTATTGTCTTACTCAACTACTCATATATATATATATAACTACTATTGGTAATAATGCTAGTACTCTGGATGTTGCTTACACATCAGCCTTCTGCTCCACCTCCATAATAGTTTGCTGTATATCAGGTGTGTGAACCTCCTTACCTCCAGGTCGTACGTGTGTATATCCCAGGTCTGTCTCTGACACCAGCAGGCCTTTAAATCTGATCTCAGGTTCCTCTTCCAGTCTCTCATGTTTAGGTTTCCTCTGAAACAGGCCTCCCAGCATGGCTGCAGCGATCTCACGCTAATCTCACTGTTCGCTGGATAATTGTAGTGCTTTTCTAGGAATCAGAGTTGCTTGGATTATTATGCCGTAGGTTGCAGCTGCACAGATGCAATAATCCCTCCTTAGGCAAAGGGTTCAGGAGCCAGCGGTGTGCTAATGGTGCACTGCTATGTTATATTATATCACACTACTCTAGAACTAAAAGTCCCTTCAGTCAGGTCTTAGGAGGTGGGCATAAAGCTTTGATGGCAGTTGTGGCAATACGTCCTTAGAATTAGACTTCAAGTATCTCAATATACACCACTCCTTGATGTTGCGCTTCTCCGGAGAATTCAAAAGTCCCGTCAATTAGGCCTTAGGTGGCAGGCATATGGCTGTGACAGCAGTTGAGGTTATGTCTTCTTCGATAAAGGCTTCAGTAACCGAGGATCTCAGCTTCACAGCTTCTTATTCGTCATTACACTCGGTGTCATACCAAATGAAGGCAGTGATGGTTCTTCTTGGACCAATATTGATTTCAAGTGTGAATATGAGTAACTGTATGACTGTGCAAACCTTCAGCCAACTTTCACTAGATAAATACAGGCGAAAAACAATTTGACGCTCTTCGTTGTGACTGATACAGAGAGCTCTTCACCTCACAACTGGTCATATTGTAAAAGCATTCCTAATCCTCCTTGGACTGACAGTGCTGCTACTCTAGACTAACAAACGTCTATATTTCTAACTACACTAAAACTAAACTAAACATAAAAAGTCTGCTTTGACCTGCCAAGTCCCAATAGAGTAGTTTGGGTTGCAGCCAACAAAGATTGTCTGTATTGTAAATGCACATCTAAGCCTCCTTGAATAGACAGTGTTGCTAGACAAGGCTAATAAAAATGGATAAGTCAACTACATCTGAAAATGTCTGCTTTGCCCAGCCAAGTCCCAATGGAGTAGTAACCGCAGCGAAAACACACCTAACAATCCTTGAAGTATTGGATAACAGAAATGTCAAGATTAAAATCCTACTAAAACTAAAAATGCGTGTTTTGAACAGCCAAGTCCCAGTGGAGTCCAGAGGGTTGCTGCACGTGTTTAACGATTTGTCCTGGTCACAGAGGGTTTTGAAGAGACCACAAAGTTGAAGTCCTGGATCCACCGAGAGACCTCTCTGCACCGGTTACCGTTGTAGAATCCAACAAACCTTATGGTGCCCTCATGTCCAGAGTTGACGTCTGGGTCTTTGCTGTTCCAAGTTGCGATCCCAGACTTTAGTTGAGTCTTCTGGTTGAAGTTGATCTGTGTGCTGGTGTGCTGGGGTTGCCAGTCCAAGTACCCCCTTTCCAGTCCAATTCACGGTTAGAGTACAGACGTCCCTCTCCTGCTGTTCTCTCTCTCTCTCTCTCTCTCTCTCTCTCTCTCTCTCTCTCTCTCTCTCTCTCTCTGTCTCTGTCTCTGTCTCTCTGTGTGTGAAAAGCTCAACCACGCTGTCACAGACAAATCTCCAATGTCGTCTGTAGCCCCCTCTACATTGTTGCCACGGCCACTTCTTTATTGGTGCTGGCCTTAGTTCTATCTCTTTATCTCTCTCTCTCTCTCTCTCTCTCTCTCTCTCTCTCTAGGTCTTTTTTTTATCTTCTTGAGGTTGAGACCTATTGAGGTGCTGCTGGTTGGGACAGCCGAAGACCTCTCTCAATCCTTCACCCCACAAATGTTTTCAACTCTCTCTCCATTTTCTTCTTCTACGGTTCTCTCTTCTTCCTCTTTTTGGGGTGTTAGGATGGCTTACAGGTCACAGGCTCTCTATCAGCTGTCTGATTCTTTGTTTCAATTCAGTTCGGTTCAAAGAACATTATTGGCATTAAGATTTTTCTAACATTGTCTTACATCTTTTCTCTCTTTTTCAGCTGTCTGACTTTGACTGTCTGTCTGTCCCTATTAGAGTCTCATCCCTGGTGAACACTAAGTGGTTCTGGCTCCACTAACTAGACAGTCTCTCACTACAGTTACTTATTTGGTACTGGACTGATTTTCCCAGGCTCAACTGAACTTTGTGTGTGTGTGTTGGGGGAGGGAGGGGGGGGCCCCTATCTCTCTCTCTCTCTCTCTCTCTCTCTCTCTCTCTCTCTCTCTCTCTCTCTCTCTCTCTCTCTCTCTCTCTCTCTCTCTCTCTCTCTCTCTCTCTCTCTCTCTCTCTCTCTCTCTCTCTCTCTCTCTCTCTCTCTCTCTTCCTCTCTCTCTCCTACTACTTTGCTCTCGCCCACTATAAGGATACTGTGCAGGCAGTTTAACATTCCTCTTTATACTGTCATTCATTCTCTCCCTTTTTATCTACTCCCTCCGTTCATTCAGCAGTGTTTGTCCTCTTTTCTCCTTCCCTCTTTTACTCTCTCATCTCTTTATCTCTTTATCTCTTGCCTTTTTGGGATTGGTCTTATCTTTTCTTGGGGTCCTTTTCAAGAAGTGTGTGTGGAGTTGCGAGGGGATGTCTAACTGGCCGCACACACACACACACACACACAGCTTTAAATTGTATGTCAAAAAGTTCAGAGTCTGGGGGGTTTTAAGCCTCAACCGTTCTATATTTACTTCCTTCCTTCACTTCCTTGCTTGGCAATATTCTCTAAATCTGTGCTCACTGTCGTGCATTACGTGACAACACTAGCTCATTGAACATGCCGTCAGGAATCCGTGCTAAGGCATATTGCTGTGTAATCCCTGACTAATGTGTGTTTGTGTTGCCTCTTCCCTCTCTGACTGACGGACCATGTTTATGTTCCTCAGGAGACTCCTGGGGCCAATGTTTCACTGGTTAATGGTTCTGCTGGCTTATTTTCCCATTGGCTTGGCTGGGAAATGACTCATTTTAAACCCTGGGTTTAGAGCTAGCATGGCTAATAATAGACCGTTTACATGTCTGTCGAGCTCCACTGATGTCATAGCAGTAGAATTGTACCTACTGGGTGTTTGTGTATTGGATGGATTAGAAGTGTTTGGCAGGGCAGGAAACTCATGTTGTCCTCCGCTGGTCTAAGTGGCTGGTAAATCTCAAAATACACCAGACACGTTCACTATTTTGCCATCCAGCTAGATGCTTAGAATAGAATAGGACCAGATTGTGGTTGGTTACCTGCCGAAGTGGCTGGTAGAGTAACTGACCCACCACAGCCAAAATTTACCAGCACAGTATTAAGATGTGTCTCGCTACCACAAGATTGTCTGGGTCCTCAGGGGTCAAACAAATGTCTTCTCCTTCCTAGACTGCTCTCTCCTATTTTGCCATCAGAATGAAAATAGAATGTATAAAAAGTTTTAAGTGTTTTTCTCTCTCTCTCTCTCTCTCTCTCTCTCTCTCTCTCTCTCTCTCTCTCTCTCTGCTCTCTCTCTCTCCAGTGGTTATCCATGGGATCTGGTTCTATGACAACAAGGACTGTCAACGCATTGCCCAGAGGATGAAGATGTGAGTAGTTATAAAAACAAAAATAGTCAACTTTATTTATATAGCAAAAAGTGTCTTGCCCTTGTCCCCACATAAGTGTGGGTGTATTTTACTGGGTCCCAGCTTGAGAGCCCATATTTACAAGTTTCTGTGAACAAAGGACAAGAGTACTAGTATGTTATGAGCTTGGCTCCCAGGGTGTGACAATAAGTGCATTGCTGTTTGATACCTTGCTGTGGAGCTATGGGAGTAGTTGTGTCCTTGGAAAGCACCACCTGATTTTACTCTGACTGTCAGTCTACACTGAGCACCCATCACACATTTCTTAAGGTTAGTTTGCTGATTTATTTAGCCACTGTGTGTGTGTTGTGTGTGTAGTCTGACCCAGCAGGAGCAGGCCCTGGCTCAGCCCCAGAGTGCATGGCTGTCCCCAAGAGGAGGTGGTGGAGGTGGAGGTGGAGGTGGAGGTGGAGGAGGAGGAGGAGGAGGTGGTGGTGGTGGTGGTGGTGGTGGTGGGGGGAAGGCAGTAGACATCCTCCAGATGCTGACCAAAGCACGCAGCGAGTACGACAAGGTAGGGACACCCTGAAGTCTCTGCAGGCTAAAGGGGCGACCTCACTGATCCGTGGTCTGTCTGTATAAGTCATTTTCAATTAAGTTTCAATGAGAGGTGTCCGTTGTCCAAACAGGGCTGATGACGCGTCTGTCTCTGTCAGATCGCCATTCATTTTGACGGCCAGAATCCGATTTTAACCGTTTAGCCAGTTAGAATCGAAGAGGTGTTCCTATGTGGTGATGGTGGTGAACACAGACCTCGGAGGAGGCTACAATTAGTGCAGTGTACACTGTCCTGCTGTTGTACAACTCAAAGGATTACAAAAACAGAAAACAGAAAGCCTGGCATGACTTTGGGATGATTTAGGTATTCTAGGTCAGTCTTTTATTGAATTTATTACATTTAAGACAGATGAAATTACTGGTGGAACCTCTCACTGTGTGTTCACGTTCCAAAACAACCCAGTGGACAAATCTATCAAAAAGGGGGGAAAAATACAAAATGATGTCTGTTTTCTGATGGATCAGTGTGGCCACCCCCTTAGGCAACTACCAGGTCTGCATGATACTAACAAAATATGTTCATATTCCTGACATTATTGACTTTTACGTGTTCATCCTATTATTGTTTTTTTTATTTTTTATTTTTTTTTAATCTGCTGGTAATATACATTTCACTGTTCATTATCAACATGGGTGTTGGTGAGCTTTGGACAAAAATGTCTTACCTGAAATTCATGACTCAATCCAGGCAATCCCATCCTCAAATGGTACAGTTTAATAAATAAGATCAAGGTCAAGATAATCAATAACTAACTCACTTTTTCCAAATGGTCGACAGCTCAAAAAATGTTTTCCTCCCCAAGGACAACTCAGTGTTTGTCCATATATTGACCAACAGGGGGAGCCAGATTAGCTCAGGGAAACAGTCTCCTTCCTCGTGGAAAGTTCATTCACTTAGATTGTCTTCAACAGTCACTAAAACAAGTTTTAACCCTCATTTACTTCTCTCATTTGTTTCTCATCCTCATCCCCCTGTCTCCTCCCTCTCCCCACCTCCCCTCTTTCCCCATCCTGCTCTCTATCCATCCATTTCTGTCTTCCATCTCTCACCTCCGCGTCTCTCCTCCTCCTCCTCTCTGTTTTATGTCCCTTTCTTAAACCCCTGTTAAATTCTTCCTGTTTCTGCCCCTCGACACGCTTCCCTCTTATATCCCTTTCTGTCTTTCGCCTATTCCTTTCTCTCCATCTCTCTCTCATTCTCTACGGCTCGCGTTCTCTCTTTCCCTCTCATCCTGTGTCTCACCCTCTGTATCTCCCTGTCTCTCTCTCAGGTGGGGAAGTCTAGTTCAGAGCCAAAGGAGATTGGTGGCAGTAGTGTTCTTTATGGAAACCCCAACTTAATCAAACCAATACCTGTTAAACCTAACACTCAGGTAACACACACTTCCAATGTCAGTTCAGCTCTTTTTCCTCAGTCTAAAAAAATTAAACGTATACGAATTTTACTAATCTAATACGAATCTATGAAACGTATTGAATTTACTTATCTATCTTTCTTGGTTTCTCTCTTTCTTTCATCCACATCTCCCTCTCTCTCTTCTCATATCCACTCACACACACATTACATTGAATTTTGTGCAGTTTCTTCTCTCTTTTTTCTGTATTTATGTCCTTTTTTATTGCCCTGTTAAGACCTTTGCAGTCTGCTTCATAAATACACTTGACTTGACCTCCTTCCCTCTCTCTTTCTCCATGCCCCTCTCTCTTTCTTTGTCTCATCCAGGACAGTGAATGCGGTGAGCCCAGGACTCTCTCTCTAGCCACTCTGTTTGGCACTCAACATCAACATCACCACGCCTCCAAACCTGAACCCATCTCCCCTTTGGCCGCCTCTGGGACGGGGTCAGTGGTTGACAACAGCAATCCAGGAAGCGTTGCCCGCCCGGCCGTAGCCCGCACATTGACGTACGATGACCCGGTAGCTTCTGGGGGAGGGTCACATGCCAAGATAGTTCCAGGATCCCTTATTGGGGTGACAGAGGCTGGGAGTGGAATAGGTGGTACCATGGGTGTCAGGGGACCTGTTCTTGGAGCTCCAGAAATCGGGCTTCCTGGAGTTGGGCCGTCTGTTGTTTCAGGTGTGCCGGCGGGTCCCACTACCCCCCACCAGCACCAGCACCAGCAGAACCAGCCCCAGCACTGCCCAGCCATCCAGAAGCTCATCCAGGGACAGAGAGGAGTCGGGGGGGTGCTTCAGACCCTGTCCGAGTCCCCCGAGAACAGGCTGTGTGAAAACGGGGTACCCCTGGAGCACCACCACTACCTTCACCATCTTCACCAACAGCACCATCACCAACTTCAACAGCAATATCTGCATAATCAACAACAACAGTTTCAAGCCAACCCCATCCAAAGACTTTTCCAAACCCAGCCACCTCCACCTCCCTCCTCCTCCTCCTCCTCCTCCTCCGCTGCTCCTTTCTCCAATCCCCCTCCTCTGCAGCAGCCCCCCCACCTCTCCTCCCTCCCTCCCCAGCCCTTACTGGTGGATGCTGTGGCTTATTCCGGCCCGCACCCCCAGCACAGCCAACCACTGTTCTTCAGCCCATCTAAGCCCCACCCAGATTTCCAGCACAGCAACCAATCAGCACTGGCTGCACAGGGAACAGGTAGGACATCTTTGGTTTTACACACAAAGAAATGTATATATGCTATCAATAAAGAGTGTAATAAATATAATGATCACCAGTTCTGAAGTCTGAGTCTATGAAATACACTGACCAAGTGTAACATCTATAGTGTTCCACTGCTAATAGACTGATACAGTAAACAAATAAACAGGAAAGTAATGGGAAAAGGAAAAATAAGTATTTATTTAAATAATAATTTTTTGTTGACATTTTTCAAATGTCATATTGCCCTGTGGCCCAACAGGTGCCAGGGTTGCTACCGTTTCAGGCAACCAGTAGGTATGCCTCCAGTTAACTGGAACACAGTGAAAATGATAAAGCATCACTCTGTGGTTTCTGCCTTGTGTCGTACAAACTCCAGTCAACATTTTCAGAAATTCCACTCAACTTTGGCACAAATTCCTGTGAATCTTCACACACATTCCAGTTGGTCACGTAGATTTCAGTCATATTTCACACAAATTCCAGTCAAAATTCCAATAGATAATAGTTTTGTTTGTAATCTTTATTAATATTATTTTTACCATTATTTTCTTTTAATGTGTATTTTGAAGTTTTGTTGCTTATTGTTAGTTCTGTATATTTTTGTGGAAAAAATAAAGTATTAAAAAAATAATAATAATAGAATAGATAGAATGTATCAATAGAATATTTTTGCAGGTATATGACTATCTGGATAAATCTGTTTCTCTATCTAAGCTCTAACACAGCCTACACATAGCCTGTGTGTCTGTCTGTCTGAATGAACCCAATCAAACAGTCACTGTCTTCCTGCCAGGTGTGGTGTCACCTCACGAGCTCCTCCAAAAGCTCCAGCTGGTCCAGCAGGAGCAGAGCCTGACTTCCCATGATGCCCCACGACTCGGCCCAGGACTGGCCACTCGATTCCCAGGCGCCGCCCCAGCTCAAGGCCCAGGCTCAGCTTTAGGTGCAGGCCCAAACCAGTCTACAGCCACTACAGGCCATAAGGCTGCCATGCAATTTCAGGTAAAGATTGGGTTGACTGTTATCAATTTAATTTTACTTGTTTATTCATTATTTCAATCAGAATTAGTAAATATACAGGAAGCTAATAAATGGTTTTCCTGACCATGGAATGTATATTGGTCATACAAATATTGATCATGAGAATCTATCATGCACTATTGTGCAATAATAATGAAATTAAGTTAGCAAAAATGGTGTTCCTAATACTTTGGACACACACTAGACAGAGTACTACTAACTGTCCCTCCCTCTCCAGGTCATCTCCCCCCAGCGTATACCAGCCACTGTGGCCGCCAACCTGCTCCTCTCTCCCAGTGTGTTCTCTCAGGCCAAGTCTTCTAGTGGGGGGGTCCCAGCGGTCGCCCAGGACAGCTGCCCTGCCCCCACCACCATGTCCAGACCCCCACTACAGGAAGATCTCGGGGTCCTGTCCAGAAGCCAGCTCCAAGCCACATTGCTGCATCTGATTGAGGTTAGAATCAGTGTATATTATGTGTATATGGCAGTGCCACACTGTTCTGTATATTTGATGTGTTCTTGCTGTATTTCCACTGTGCATTCAAGTTTGTTAGGTGTCGTACATGTCAGAGCAAATTTCATTTACTGAAATTAATTCCACAATTGTATCATTTACATGATGTATGATAAACTATCTGTACTGTGTTCCAGAGTGACAGCTCATTCCTGGACACCATCTATGAAGCCTACATCAGCCGCCTTGGTAAAGGCACCAGCAGCAAGTACTGAAGACCCTTCATAGCTCTGAGTAACCCTCCCCAGAACTGTCTATTTAGACAGCTATCCCACTGAAATCAGCGAGGCCAATTCTCACCCTTACTACCTATGCACCACTTCCTCCTCCTAACAACCCCCTACACACAAACACACATATCTCCTCTTCACCATAGCAATTCAACCCAACCCAACTCACTTCATTCAGTTAGTAAGTCAAGCCAACAGGCAGTTTTAATTAATTATTACATGAGACAAATTTCCCATCTTATCTTGTGAAACATCTTGTGACTCCCTGGTGAGTCCCAACCTTCAACCTGAGAACCAATGATTTTTGGCACCAGCCTGGTATAACATCATAATCTACTGCCTTACTTGAAGTAAAAAAAAAAGAAAACTATACCAAACCCTGGTTCAGTCACAGTGAAGAAGGAAGAAAATATGTCACAACCTCACAGTTGTCCCAAGGTGCTTGAATTAAGTAACCTGTACAAAATAGCTGAATTTTTCCCTCTCTTCATCTGTCTACTTCACTCCATCACAGACGTCTAACACCAGCTAGCCCTCTGGGCTCTAACAAACTCGTCTTCCTAATCTAAGAACTAAAGAATTGAAGGACCTGCTCAAATTGACTTGAAACTGACTTAACTTGTATATTTTAAAGATTTTGTTTGGGGAAAATCATTGTGAATGTTGTCGGAATATGTTGGATGTTGCAATTTCATTTTTTCAAATTTAGTGCTTGTTAATTTACTTACTGAAGAAATATCTTCTTTTTCTTTAGTCGTGGTTAATCTGATTAGGATACTTTATGGTCTGAATGCTTTTAAAGCCATTATTATTATCAATGTGATACTGTGTCATTTTGGATTATAGTTTTTTTTCTTCAGGAAACACTGCAGTGTGGGGGGAAAGTGTGCCTGTTTGTCACATTGTCAGCATTCCTCAATGAAAACAATGGGTGCTGTCTGTTACAAGCAAGCTGGTTAGCCTAGCTGTATCCATTGAGTTTCGGGAATGAGGCTAACTATGCTAACAGACCACTGAAGTACTAACGTAAAGCTTGGGAGAGAAAAGTATTTTTCTTCACAGCTCTTAGTAACTATTTTCTTTTTCTTCCTCTTATTAAGAGTTCAAAATGTCATGGTATCCATTCACCTTGAAGCAACAAGGAAACTACAGGAGCTTGTCAACCTGTACTACCTCATAGAGAGCTAGTTTGGGGATGGGCCTGTTTTTATTTAGTGGCAGATGTGATTGGATAGTTTTAAAGTTTAAGTAATCCAATCAGGATTTTGGTTTAAATTCACCTTCGATCCAGGCAGAGGATTTTTGCAGAAAAGTAAAACCTTTGACACAACACCCAGTAATCAGTATTCAGTATTCAGACGGTTGGACTTTTGTTTTTCTGCCAGTCATTGTTTTAACATAGCTAAATGGTTTGCATTCATGCTGTTACGGTTCCAACAGGCCAAATAAATCCCCCTCAGGCATTTCAAAACAATTCACTGACCAGGCACTCAGTGTAAATGTGATTGTTTAATGGATTTCCTGGTTAAAGAGAGACTAAATAAGGTTAGACAAAGAAGGGGTATAAATACGTTTGAGCTAAAACTGACTGAAGTATACTGTATAGTTATAGAAAACATTTCCAAAACACAATACCTACTAATATACAGTAGAGGTTTCAATCTGTTAGTGTTTCATTTTGTCAACTATCTGTTTAGAAAGTTATGATCAGTTGTGCGATCCATCATTTTCTTAGATTAAGTGTCACTTTTTTCATGGTCAACATCTCATTTTGGAACAAAACTCTTCAACTGTTCCTGCAGTTTGCTTTTACTTTGCACACTAAACTGATAGGCAGCCAATACCGTAGCCAACAGAGAGTACACAAAAACAGCAACAAAAAAAGGACATTTTGCATTACAAAAATAGAGAATATTTTCTTCCCTATTTTTCTACTCTACAAGCAAAATGTATTCAATAACCAGCATGCAACATTACAATTGTACAGCTACAGCACAAGCAAGAATTGATTCTTATACAGCATCTGATTTGTCAGTTTTTGCACAGCGTTGAAAAATGTCATGCATTTTAATTATTTATTTTTTTAAATTGTCAATTAACAATAAATCAGTGATCAGACATTGGGATAATAGGGGAACATTTTTATGTAACAGCAGTTTTATTTCTTTTTGACAAGAAATGTCTTGCTCTTAAATAAACTGGAACATATTTGAATTTGGTAATAAATGTTCTGTAACTCACTCTGTCTTTGCTTGTGTTTTCTTAAGTCCTCACCCTGACTTCAAAACCGTCTTTGTGGCTGAGTGACTATTACTCAAGGTAGATGCAGCCTCAAACACCCACAATCATAGTGAAGGTACCCTGTCATTATTGCTATAACGTCACATCATTTAATTCTTCTGTCGTAATCAATAGGACACCATAATCTCAGCGACGATTAATCAACCTCTTTTTTAAACAGACCCAGCAGCATTGAAAGACCTCGATAAATTAAGTCCAAAAGTCTTTTAGGTTTTCCAATATTAATTCACCCCGTGTTTGTCACGCTCAATGGATCACAGAGTACAAGCCATTAAACCAGAGTTGCTTCTACTGTGTTAATTTGACAGAACAGTGCCTGTGATATTCTTATCAGGACGGAGAGAGGAGGGGATCGGTGGCCCGGTGGCCTTGACATTCAACAGAATATCCTGTACATATAAGGTCACAGGTTCAATCCCCGCAACTGCTAAAATATTTCCAACAAATCAAATCACATTTTATTTGTATAGCCCTTAATCACCGTTACAGTCTCAAAGGGCTTCACAGTGCCCGACATGTGAAAACAGTAAATGGTTAGTACACGACCTCCCCCAGCCTTGGACCCTCACAGAGGACAAGGAAAAACTCCCAAAAAAACTTTAGGGAAAAATTGGAAGAAACCTGGGGAGGGCTACTCAGAGAGGGATCCCCCTACCAGGACAGTTGGGCGTGCAATAGATGCCGATCAACAATCAAAGTGTCAAAGTGTCCTTGAGCAAGACACTGAACCCTTTTTATAAGATGAGGTAAGTAGGAGTTAGAATAACGAGCAGAAATAGGACAATGGAGTAAGTAAATGGTAATGTCGTCTTTTTTTAACTACCAGAATTATTTTCACAATACTGATGATTTGTGTTTTCATTGGTCTTGTATTTTTATTTATTTCTTTACATCCCTTGATTCTCAAAGCATATTCTTCCATGAGAGAAGTCCTAGGGAGTATTCTCAGTGCAAGTAAGGAAACAACTCAACAAATCAACAACTGATTGATTCATTGACTCACTGATTGACTAGTTCATACAAAATGGCTCTCGGAAGAAGTGGTCAGCTGGTCTCCCTCAGCCCCTGGAGATTGGTGATACCTGTCAGTCACTGTCTCTTCACAAATATAACTCTTAAGAAAAAAGCCAATGTATAATAACAGACCTACATTTTATATGTATCCATTTTGGAAAATAGATATTACCTGATGTTCAGTACAATTAGGTGTTTATGGGGTAGATACTTACTACTTAAGGTGATTATACAAATACTTGTTATCCAAGTACAAAAATATAAAAGATGTTCTCCTTGACAGCAGACAATCCTGCTGGACTTGTTTTTGGCTGAAGTTTCTAAATTACTTTAGCTTGTAATAAGATCATCCGCTTTGCAAGGTAATGACCAGCTCAATGCACATTATCCCTTAATATCACCCTTATAGCAGAATAGCAGAAAAAAATATAATATGAGGCAGGAATAATATACTTATACTTGTTAAGTCTTTAGTGGAGCAGACCTCATCCATGATGATAGTGGGACTTGCAGAGGCCTCAGCCATAACAGAGGTGGTGTTGGGGTGATGATTGCCTCCTAGTAGGAGGGATGTTGACCAGGGACATGGCCAGATCAGGGCTGGTGATGTTCTTGTCCATTCAAAAGTGTCATCGACAGGGAGGGTAGTGGCCTCATCTCCATCGACAGGGAGGGTAGTGGCCTCATCTCCTGCAGCAGGGAGGGTAGCGGCCTCATCTCCATCAACAGGGAGTGTAGTGCCCTCATCTCCTTAGACAGGGAAAGTAGCGGCCTCATCTCCATTGACAGGGACGGTAGTAGCCTCATCTCCATCGACAGGGAAGGTAGTAGCCTCATCTCCATCAACAGGGAGTGTAGTGCCCTCATCTCCTTAGACAGGGAAGGTAGCGGCCTCATCTCCGTCGACAGGAAAGGTAGTAGCCTCATCTCCAGCAGCAAGGAGGGTAGTGGCCTCATCTCCATT
The DNA here is from genome assembly GCA_034670385.1 of Hoplostethus mediterraneus. Taxonomy (NCBI): domain Eukaryota; kingdom Metazoa; phylum Chordata; class Actinopteri; order Trachichthyiformes; family Trachichthyidae; genus Hoplostethus; species Hoplostethus mediterraneus. The sequence goes on from JAXDDW010000099.1 coordinate 623,176, forward strand.
GACAGGCAGGGTAGTGGCCTCATCTCCATTGACAGGCAGGGTAGTGGCCTCATCTCCATCGACAGAGAGGGTAGTGGCCTCATCTCCAGCAGCAGGGAGGGTAGTAGCCTCATCTCCATTGACAGGGAGGGTAGTGGCCTCATCTCCATCGACAGGGAGCGTAGTAGCCTCATCTCCATCGACAGGGAGGGTAGTAGCCTCATCTCCAGCTGCAGGGAGGGTAGTAGCCTCATCTCCTCCAGCAGGGAGGGTAGTAGCCTCATCTCCAGCAGCAGGGAGGGTAGTAGCCTCATCTCCAGCAGCAGGGAGGGTAGTAGCCTCATCTCCATCGACAGGGAGGGTAGTAGCCTCATCTCCATTGACAGGTACAGAGATAGTCTTCTAAAAGCCAGTATTACACAATGTAAAATCAGAACACAAGTGGTCTAATGTTCAGCTTCAGATCCAAAATTAAAACAAATGTCACATTTCATTACATCAGCTGCTACAAACATCTATCTTTGTTAGCATTCCTCTTTGTTAGCTAGCTAGTGAAAATTCCAACACTGAGCTAAAGTTTTAGCTAGCAGACTACTTCCTTGTAAGTGGCAGCAGATTTCTGTATATTTTCAGTCTTAAGGGAGTCAAACAACTATGACTGATGCATAAGTGTGTGTTTGCGTGTGTGTGGGTTTTGCACATGATTGTGCTTGCATGCATGGTTGTGTATGTGTGTGTGTGATGAATTCTTTTATCAGTCCATCAGTACTAATGTCTGTTGTCATCAGTACTGCTAATGGCTGTCTAATATCAGCTAGGAGGGAACATAGCTAAAGTGATGTGACTAATTACTCCACTGTGCCCTCCGGATGTCCTGCAGTCCTTTTTATGTTTATTGGCCGTTTGGGTTGGCTTGTTTGCTTTTTTGCCTCTCCCTCTTCCTTGCTCCCTGATGTCTGCAGTGATAATTATCAACATTCACAAAGACAAGTTTTACACATTTATTTTTTGTAGCTTAAGCTCTTATCCAGAGCAACTCTCTTATCCAGAATCAGCCTCAATTCCTGGATAACCAAAATTGGAAGAAACAATAGTTTGTTAGTAGTTCGCCACAGCAGCCTGATAATAAATGTAAGAAACGATTCCTGTGCTCTGATGATCCTATGTAATAGAGCAGATCCAGGGACAAAAGGAAGCACAAGAGCAATTTTAGTTAGTAGTGGAGGAAATTTTCTCTCTCTCTCTCTCTCTCTCTCATTCTCTCTCTCTCTCTCTCTCTCTCTCTCTCTCTCTCTCTCTCTCTTTCCCCAGAGACCAGCAGGTTCCAGGTCATTGGTTTAGCTGATGGAGCTAAAAGTAAGTGGCTGACTATCAGTCCTGTCCTGGCTTATACACTAATCAATGACTTCTGGTGTGTGTTTCTCTGCCCATAGAGGTGGGGTCCTTCAGTGTGTGCAGGGAGTCCTTGCCTCACTTTCTCCAGTCGAGGATCAACCCAGACAGATCCCACATCCACTCACAGTGTCAAGCCTCCCTCACAGGCGGAAGCATCAGCAGCAAGCAGTACAGGAAGTCCAAGAGTTGACCAACCAGAAGGAACTGTTTTAAAAACTGTTTTTTATCCGAGGACGGGTCGTGCTGAGCTCTAATTCATTTTTTCATCAATATTCTGCTTCTCACTGATATAGTTACACACCTTCACACCTGGGATCTTCCCAGTACAACCAGTCTGTTACTGGTTGTCAACTCCTGCAGCCTTATTCAGCTCTGCAGAGGCACAGGTGAGTGACTTCTCCCCACTGTTTTCTCTATGATTTAATGCAGCACTGGTCCCTGGGGGTCATTTTAGTTTTACATTACATTACAGTCATTTAGCAGACGCTTTTATCCAAAGCGACTTAAAATAAGTGCATTCAACATATGTAGGCAAGAGAACTACTAGTCACCAGAAATCGTAAGTGCATTTCCTTCCTAAACAAGCAACTAAGAGCAGAACCAGTGCCAAGGTACTAGTGCAATAAGTTAGCTACCTACTTTTTATTTAAAGTGGAGGAGGAAAACAGGATCCATTCATGCAAGTGAGATTAAAAAGGACAGAAGGGGTGTAACAAAACCAAAACAAATAAATAAAACATAAATTAATTAAACTAATTAACAATAAAATAAAATACAGTAATAACAGAGAAATATAGTTCCACATCCTTCCTTGTTTTGGTCCCAGTCATGGTTCTACTGCAGGTTGTATTGCTAAAAACATTTTTGGCTACTTGATCAAAATGAATATTAACTGTAATCATTTTGACAATCATTTTTGTTTTAGAGGACTTTTTTTTTTTTTACCAACATTCTTTTTATTGATTTTTACAACTTAACAAAGAAGAAAAACAATTACATGTTGAACAAAACAAACCGATTTAGTGAGTTATACTCATTTATCCTAAACTATATTGTTATTTTAGTTCCCCATACTCTCTAGCAGTGTAGTGTCCTTGCTGTGGTGACTGCAGACGATTTACTGGTTACGACTGTCCAGTTTATGCTCAGGGACCTTTACCAAGTCCTAACCGGACCTAGGTCACGGAGTTGTTGTAACCTGCCTGGAGTGTCAATCCTGCCAGGAAAACAGGTTATATCATCATAAAGTGTTTCATTCAAAAATGCTGTACCTCCATTAAGAGAAAAAGCTGAATTCACTCATTCATTCTTCATACCAGCTTAATGTTTTTTGGGTTTGTGGCAGGCTGAAGCTTATCCCAGCATACACTGGGCACAAGGGAAACATCCTGCACAAAGTCACCAGTCCATCCTCAGGACCAGCACAGAGAAACTCACATTCATACCTGCAGGCAATTTAGACTCTGTCTTTGATGTCTTTGAAATGTGGGAGGAAACCCACACGAACACAGGGAGAACACGCGAACTCCACACAGAATCAAACCCGTCCTTTTTCCTATGAGGCGAAAGAGCTAACCACTGTGCCGCCTAGGATGAAATTCATATGTGAAAATCATCCCACCTTCCTCTGAGGTCTTGAGATAGCAAATAACTTAAATGCTTCTTTATAATATATATATATATATATATATACAGTGGTGGCCAAAATTATTAGAACACTTGGCATATTTAAGAGGTTTCAGTTGTTTTTGTTCAATTGGCCATTAAAATACCCATAAAACGAATGAAATATATACAAAGTCATCATTATGCTCTATAAACCATAGAATAGAGCCATCATAAGGAGATTTATGTCATTTTCCTTACAAAAAACAAGCTAGGCCTATTTGGACAATAAACTGGACAGATCTATTGTACATTCAAAGGAAAGCCTTTGGCTTGAGTTGCAGAAGGCATGGGATAACATTAATATAACCACTGTATATATATATATATATATATATTTATATATAGTTTTACTTTCATGTCAGAACTCATTTAATAAGAGTAGGTGTCACTTTTTGCAAATAGTAGATATCTAGTTTTTGCATGAAACTCTTCCTTTCCTGGTAGTAGAAATTAAAGAGCAAATCTGTTCCTTGAGCTGCACTCCAGTCTTGATTTGTGTGCATGCACATATATGGGTGCTTCTGTACCCTTTATGTGAAGCAAAGTTTGAACAGTATAGTGTGTGTATATGTGTGTGTGTGTGTGTGTGTGTGTGTGTGTGTGTGTGTGTGTGTGTGTGTGTGTGTAGGTGTCCGTGTGTAGGTGTCCGTGTGTAGGTGTCCGTGTGTGTGCGTGTTAAGCTGCGCTAATGGTTTACCCTTAGCATCAGTGATCTGGGTCAGTGGGGGAGGAGGAATCTCACAGCTGTTACACACCGCTGTCATGTGTGCATGTATGTATATAGAGTGTGTGTTCTCTCTCTGTATGTGTGTGTGTGTGTGTGTGTGTGTGTGTAAGTAAGAGTGTGCATGTCACAGTCAATCTCTTAGCTCTTTATCTTATTTTAACCATTTCTGCATTAACAGCAGCTTTATCATCATGTGTATTCAGGTTGTTTTGATGCTTTTTTCATTTCCATAACAGCATAGACAGATGTTTTACTCTGTGTGTGTGCGTGTGCCTGTGCCTGTGCCTGTGCGTGTGCGTGTGCGTGTGCGTGTGCATGTGCGTGTGTGTGTGTGTGTGTCTACAGCGCTCAAGTTAGTGTAGTTTAATGGTCCAGACGGCCACAGCAGCAGACATTTGTTCTGGTTGAAGCCAAACCTGTCGATGTTCAAACAAAAGGTTTTGTCTAATTTCAAATACAGCACAGTTTTGAGGTCCAGTTTATTTATTTGCACACAGTTATGGGTCATGTGTAAAAACACAGGGCCACCGTACAGTTGCCTATTTTGACTTGAAGAAATCTTTGACTTTGAAAGAGAGAAAGCTCAACTTGCTATTGTTTCATGAGGAACAGTTGAAAAAGGGAAAACCCTAAAACACTTTAACACTGGTGTGCCTTGCATTCCTTGGTCCATTTTGTTGTTTGGTGTATTTTTTTTATTCCTGTGGATAACTAGCCAAACGTAGACAACGTGACATCGTGTCTAGGTATTTCCAGCACAGCTACAGTGGAGTAGAGAAAAATCTTCAACAATCTAAAACATCAATGTTAACTGTCAGGTTTTAGGTTTCAGCTCCTCAGAATCAAAGAACAAGGGATTCATTCTGAACTCACTATTTTGATCCTACGGTGAAACATTTCTAACCTCATTTAACTGCAATTTACCCCCGGGGACAATAAAGACTCATCATCATAGGAGTTTAATCCTCCAGGATGACAGAAGCTCCATCACACTGAGGTCTGATAAACATGAAGAAGATGTAAGTCACATACCACCTGATATCCAGATCATTTGAGCTCTCACAGTTCCACTCATTTATAGAATACATACCAAGATGCATTTATGCTGTTCTGGTAGCTCATGGTGGCCCAATGCCCCATTAAGACACTTGATATAGGTGTTTTGTGGTGTTTAGGTGTTTGCTTGCACTTACTTGTTTAAAAAAATCATAAAACTCAAAGAGGAAAAAAAACAGATTGTACAGGCAAAAGGAGCTGATGACTCAAAAGAATCAATATGACAAAATCACAGCTGAAATTGAATAAAATAAATGAAATGACAACAAAACTAGGTATGAAAAAGCATAAATGACAAATAATGCCAGGATCTACATTTTTTAAAATTATGTTTGTGCAGGCATATCTTTTGAAATTGACCACACCTATTTTCCTGCTGTGATTCTTGCTGTCTCCTTTACACTTGGTACATTTGATCTTTGAGGTGGTATTGAGGCTATTTAGGAATCTGGGCAGGGAGTTTAAACATCTGAAACTATAATTCAGATATATTTTAATTTTAGTCTTTTCATGTAGTATTGAGTCTCAACAATGTGTCTATTTCTTAAAACAAATGAAAACAAATCTGCCAATGAGGTTCTCACTTGTTCCCAATGAAAATCAATCAAGTTTTTTTTTAAAACTTTAATCTGTGACGTTATGTTGATACTAGGGGAGTGATCTGCCGAGATGATATTATGTCACCTCATTGGCACACATTTTTGCCACTTCAGGTTTTAAGAAGTAGAAGATTCAATACAAGATTATTTACTTTGCAATGCAATAATAGCAATAAAAATCAGACTATACATTTTCTTTAAAAAAAAAAGTGAGAACGATCAAGGAAACATAACTGACACTTTGGGGACAATTGAATATTTCCATTCTGTGTAATGTATGCACTGCAATTTGTTGACTCATCTGTAGAGTGACATCGATTTCACATCAGAAGATGAATATGAGGCAAAAAGTAGCATACTGTCAGTTTGTGTGTGTGTGTGTGCGTGTGTGCGTGTGTGTGTGTGTGTGCGCGCGCGTGTGTGTGTGCGTGCACGCGCGACAGTGAGAGTCCGCTAGGTGTCTCAGTGTGTTTATATTCTCAGCTCGTCAGGCTTTTGTGTTCCACTGACCCTGATTGGTGGAAAGCATGCCGGCTTCCACAAATCACATTAATCCCTTCGGATACAACTACACTTTAACCCTCCTTCCTCTCCTCCTCTCTTCCTCTCCTCCTCCTCCTCCCAATTTTCTCTTTCCCTCCTACCCTCCTCGACACCTCTATCTCCTTTTTTTTTCTCCTTCACCCTGTTCTTTTCCATTAAGCACCAGTCATTCTTGTCCTCCACCCATTCTCTCTCTCTCTCTCTCTCTCTCTCTCTCTATCTGTCTCTCTCTTTCTCTCTCTCTCAAGCAAAAAAAGATAGAGATAGAAAGACAGCTAGTGAAAGGCAGGGAGAAACAGCAAATGAGAAAAAGAGTGAAAGAGAGAGGAAGAAAAGCAGGAATAGAAAGAAAAGAGAAATGGAGAGAGTCAGAGAAAGATATGGGCTGAAAGAGAGAAAGACACAAAACTAGAAAGAGACGGTACAAGAGAGGGAGAGACAGATATAGCGGCAGGAATAGAAAGAAAGAGAGAGAGAGAGGGATAGAGAGATAGGCAGAAAAAGATAAGGGTAAGAGAGATAGGGGGAGAGTGTGTGTGTGTGTGTGAGAGAGGGATGGAGGGAGGAGGGGTTTAATCCTGCCTGGATTATTGTATAAACCGGTCCCAGAGAGCAGGAACAGATACGCTGGAGAAGGGAAGTCCCACTATCTCTCCATCCTTCTATCCATCTATCCATCCATCCATCCATCCATCCTTCCTTCCTTCTCTCCATCCGGTAGCGTGTTCTGCTGTGAATTTGGGTCGGACTCACCAGGACGTCAGGTTGATTGGGTCAGCAGCAGGGGATCAATCAGGAGAGGATTGCACAGTTAGGATACAGCAGAAAGTCTGTCCATTGCAGCAGGACTGCTGTTGGGAATATATCCTCTGTGTGTGTGTGTGTGTGCGCGCGCGTGTGTGTGTGTGTGGTGTGTGGTGTGTGCGCGTGTGTGAGTGTGTGAGTCCTACCTGGTAAAACTGTTGGATTACGTCAAGACCGAATTCACGCGAAGACAGAACTTTGCCGGGACATTACAAGACTTTCTTCTTCTGTTTTTTTTTGTCAACGCTCTCCCTTTCTCAGCGTCCCATAGCCGGGAGAGAGGGAGCTTGGGGGGGAGAGAGGTGGATGAGAGGAAGAGGAAGGGAGGAGGAGGAGGAGGAGGCGTGGAGAGGGAGGTGTAGAACTATGGCGAGCGTCCGGTTCGCCTCGTGGTGCGTTGAAGTGACCTTTGACACCGGAGAGAAGAGCTTTCTAGAGTCTTTTTGTTTTGTGCGCTGTGGAAACCGACTCAGTTGACGTGAGCAAACCGCCAAGTAGACGACTTTATGTTAGGACTGTCTCCTGGACCAAGTTGTGTGAATGAATTGCTTCGGTTAGTAGGTGTGTTTGAACTTTCTTCCAGGGTCTTCATTTCTAATTTCTGTTGTTACCCAAACCTGATAATACAAGAAAAAAAATCACACTTTTTTACTGTTTACCAGCCTAGATTTTTACTGACCTATTTTATATTGCTGGGACTTCTTGACAACATGTCATAGCAAATAACCCTTGATACCAATTTGTCTGGAATAACACAGGGAAGTATTTTAATCTTCCTGCGACCCACTTTTGGGCCCCAGCTTGTGTGTCTTTTAAATTAGCGTCCTGTATTCTGGACAGTGCATTGGATTGTTTTAAGCTTTTGTCTCACGGGAGAAATAGCTCTTAAGTCACCTAAAGGATGCACAGTCTCTGTCTTTGAAGCCAAATTGTGTCTTGGTCTGTGACCGCTTTTAAGATGAGATCTTGGATTTGATCTTTCTGCATCTTTTGCTTTTCCAGAGAGAGCAGCTCTGTTCGCCTGTCACAGATTCTCTACGTATCACTTTTTAGACTGCACAGTGACATCCTCTGCCTTTCTTAAACTCACAGGATTTGATGTATACACACATCTCTTTTAGAAGGCCTCGGATCGGATCTTTACATTTTTATAACTGTTACTTTACCTGCACAAAAGTAAATCAAATCCAGAGATATTAGATCTTTGATGTAGAACTTCCATAGTGGCCAGAATTAAAACACTTTTAGAGACAGGGGCCTTTATTGTTTGGAGATATAACAAACTTTATTCAGTTTTTGACATCTGAAACCCCCCCAGATGATTTGTTTATTCAGGTTTTGCCAATTTCTGAACCTTTAATTCTTCCTTCTTTCTATCTTTGCATCATAACCTCCAGTCTTGTGTTGTCCTAATTTCATCCTCTTCTTCTTGGAGAATAGCGTTCGACTGTCGCTGGACTGATTCTCATCAGAGCAGCTGCAGGGATGAACTACCGGAGCTGGGAAAGCAGTGGGAATGCCGGGAAATCCGGACCGCGGGAGGTCGGAAGTGGGACACAGAGAGGGAGGAGGCTGATGCTATTGTGGATTATCCTCTTCAGCTCACTGTGCCAAAAGGTCGACGGCCAGATGAAGATCCCACCAGAGACGTGAGTACAGCTGTGGTAGTATGAACCTGATGTTGACCAGGCTGACCCCAGAGGTTGAGCCACCAGGAAGTGCCATTTCAGTTGTGGGTACTGTGGTCCACTCAGCTGGTACAAATCAATAGCTTTCATAGTTGTACCCCTTTGTCACAATGCTCAAATTTCTCAGCTGTATGAAGGCTTAAAAACAAGTTTAACCATCTCCTCCTCTTCAACTGCATCTCAACTTCATGACTGAAGTGGATTTATCAGGGGAAATCAATAAAGGATCAAAGCTTTCGCCTGGATTCACCTGGTCAGGCTATTTGATGGAAAGAGTATGACCGCATCCTCACTCACAGTAAGACACCACGTGCGGTCAGAGATAGAGAGGATGTGGATGACCACCATCCTATTGCTTTACTAGCAGTTCATCATTGATATGTGATGGCCATTTCCATGTGTAGGGCCAGGCAGGTCTACGTATACATGCAACATTATTCTCCTAATACTGGATTGAAGCCACACTCTGGATGGATGAGTCAAGAGTTTCCATTCATATTTTGGCTGCTTCCCCCACATGGATACGGATATGGGCCATCTGGGTACCTGTGGGGTACAGCTAACTGGCTAACATGGCTGGCTAACATCATGACAGGCTAACAGAAGTACAAAATAGCTGCTTAGATTTGAGATCTTATTGACCTATAAATGAGACACAACTGTGTACCCAACTGTGTATTTATTTATTTATTTATTTATTTATTTATTGTTTATGTCCACCTCTATCTATATTGAGATTGGAAAATTCCTGTGATGCCAACATATTCCTCTTCATGTCCAGATCTAAAACACATGAAAGTGGTTGTTTTTCCAGTAGGATATTTACTATATGTGACAGAATGCCAAAACTTCAAAGCCACAGATATTATAAGGGTGCTTTTCTTCATATCAGATGACCTAACATGCAGTCTGAGCTTGGGAAAGCCTGGCAGAAGTTGACATTTTAGTCAAAAATGAGTTTTGTATGTCAGCTTTAATGTGAGTTAGAGCTTCTGTTTGCTTAAAAAAAAGCCCTTTGAAGAGTTTCAGCGCAAAACACTATAATATGACCCCACATTTTGACAGCAATGCATAATGTCCTTTACTTTCTTGCCAAGCCATCATTTTGTGATCAGTTATTCTCCTTTTGAAATAAAACGACATTTGTTTGTTCACCAGAATCCAAACGAAGCACCTTTTCCTGAAGAGTCTTCAAACGTCTGTGTCAGATATTTACTCCTGCTGACTCGGGACACCAACAGATCAATGCAATATTGTCAGTCCACAAAAGCTCATTAACTGTGTGTGTGTGTGTGTGTGTGTGTGTGTGTGTGTGTGTGTGTGTGTGTGTGTGTGTGTGTGTGTGTGTGTGTGTGTGTGTGTGTGTGTGTGTGTGTGTGTTCCTGTACTACAGTTCAATTTATAGAGCACAGGGTGAAACAGGCCGTGTCGCTAGGTAGGCTGGTGTGACTCAGGGAGATTAAAGATCCTGGGACAACAGGGTTCACCTGGCCAAGGCAGATCACCAAGCCCAGAGTGCTGCAGGATTTGACCTGGACATATCACGCTAAGGACAGTCAGGTCTTTAGCATCTCACGAGGGAGAGTTGGTCTGCAGCCCTGCAGGCTGACAGATTGATAGAGCAACAATACATGACATGAACAGCTTTTTAGCTAGATTGAACAATACATGCATACCATAAGGCAAAGAGACAGTTGCTGTGTGTAATGGATTTGGTGTGGACAAGTTTGGCCTGGCTACGCCTCTGTCCTCAGCTGGCCTGACCTGCACAGGATGGTGATTTAGCCCAGTGACTAAACAGCATGCAGACTACCAATTGGCCTAATGCTGGTGGTGATTTCATTACACTTCTTAACAAAGCATTTAATTTTGTAATAAGTTAATTCCTTTGTTTTCTGTCATTTCAAGACACGAGGCTGGAGGTCAGTACACAAGTGAGACTGCACTGAATCAAAATAAAATGATCTACTGCCCATTGGCATATTTCCTCTCTTATTTTAAGAAAAGTGTTTAATTATATTAATTCTTGACATTTTGGAGTCAACAAATCAACAAGTCAATAAATCAACTGCCGTCCAGTGGCGAGACTGGCCGGCTACAGCCACGTCAAGCCTTCGTGTTAACTAGCGGCGAGCTGGCTGACTTCCCAGGTTGAGCCATCTGTCTGATCCCGTCTCGCCTTATGTCACCTCACTAACCCCTGCGACCTTACGGTTGCTTGGCAAGGATGCGTTCACGTGGAAGATTTGTCTTATCATTGGATGTTATTGAGCACACAAAAGAACCTCTTAGCCTGGCTGTCGTCACTTGTCAGACCGCTGTGTTCCTGTTGAAGAATCAGTTTTCAAACCAAAAAGGATTATCCTCAGTCGGTAGAGTTTTCCTCTATTTCCTCCAGTCACTCTACAAGGTGTTCTGTAAATGCAACACTGGTGCAACATGCAACACTGGTTTTGGCGAAGAAGCTTTTTGATCAATATGTCATTGTACAACGTGGAAATTGGAGTTTTACCTCTGTGTATTTCTTCAGGTCACTATGATATCAACACATGATGTCAAAAGCACATAGAGGTGACACTGCTACCAGACCACTGTATTATTTTAATCTATATATTGTTTTCGTGTGTATCATTGTTTTGCTCTAACTAGCCCTTACTGATCACCTCTTCTCTGTGTGTCCAGGGTGCAGCAGTGGGCTGTGTCCTTCGGCAAGCACATATCTGCTCTGTCCACCAGATACTCTGGAGCTAAACTACTACAGAAGGTAAGAGACCACGCACACACACTCACACATGCACATATACACACATGCACGCAAAAACACACACAAACACATAATGTTTCCCAAGGCATCACCTTGACGCTTTACAACCCATTAGGTCTCTCCTTTGTTCTTCATTTGATGTGTTGTGAGGTGAATTGAGCTCAGTTACAGTGTGTTTAGTTCATTTCCCATTTGTCTGTCAGTCAGTCTGACAGTTCTGGTGGTCCGTCACTGCTGAATGAAACAACGTAATACACCCTGTAGTGCATAATGTGACCCTCACTGGACTAACCACATGATATGAGGTGCTGCAGACATATCAAGGATGCTATATAATCTGTGTATGTGTGCGTGTGTGTGTGTAGGGGGACGGCGGGTTAAATCCTCATTGATCACCACATACATTTATGGCTATAGTGGAGAATGTACAGAGAGGGCTTGCATTGTTGAGATTATCGGCATCAGCATGAGAGACTGTGTGTGGGTGTGTACATGCAGCCACAGTGGATGGTAAATCCTAATACCCACCTGCTATTTTCACTGTATTGCCAGCTATCCACATTTTCTTCGAAGAGAAAAGAATAGGACCTTGGAACGATGGCTGTACCAAAGCAGCTGGTAGAATATAAAAACTTTCCAGTTACAGCCAAAATTTAGCAAAATTTGGCCGGTGGTGATTTACCACCATGATAGAGAGAGACGAACAGAGAGACAACAAGAGAGGGGAAGAGATTGAGAAGACAAAATAGGGGGAACAAGAGAGAGAAGGAAATGTACTTTATGCACAGTTGTATATAGAGCACATAACATCACCACGTCAGGCTGAGAGGGGCGGGGTCTGGGTTTTTCTCTCCTCACCCTCCCTTCTGCTCCTTCAGCCAATAGGAACACAGCTTACTGGCATACATTTGGAGTACAACATCTGCACATGGCCCAGAGACCAGTTTGATGACACACTTTATTCAGAAGTACATACATAATACACACACACGCATGCATGCGCACACACAATTTTTACTTTTTCCAGGAATAACAGGAACAACATTACAGGGAAAATTACAGGGAAATCCTATTTTGCTCCTCCTGATGTAAGAGTGTGTGTGTGTGTGTGTGTGTGTGTGTGTGTGTGTGTGTGTGTGTGTGTGTGTGTGTGTGTGTGAGAGTGAGTGTGTGTGTGTGTGTGTGTGTGTGTGTGTGTGTGTGTGTGTGTGTGTGTGTGTGTGTGTGTGTTATTAATTAGGAGGTGCTGTCTTCTTCTTGTGTCACCCTGTAGACTCCCTAGAAGGCCCTTTCACCATCTGCCACACACACACAAATGATACTCACATGTACTGTATGTCTACAAAGACATGCACCTTACCGACTATCTCCTTCTACCCACCTCATTATGTTGCTCACTGCCCTCCCTGTTTCTCTCTCTCTCTCTCTCTCTCTCTCTCTCCATACCATACAGCACAAAATATCCAACAAGCTAGCTGCAATAAAGATCCCCCAGCCCCTTTCTTACAAACACACACACAGTGCAGAATGTAGTCCTTTGTGTGTGTGTGTGTGTGTGTGTGTGTGTGTGTGTGTGTGTGTGTAGAGCGGATTAACCTTGGTCGACCTCGTAGTTGGTAGAAACAATGTTCCACAGCGAGAAAACCCCATTGTACTTATAACAAAATGACAGACTGGCTGACTGAGACAAACAGAGAGACAGACTGGAAATCAAGCAGACAGACAGGGGAGGATAGAGTCCTGAGGGGTGTTCCACAAAGCGAGCTTACCACTTATCCAGGCTTATTTCACTTAGTCTGGCTCATTTTCAGGTTTATTTGGTTCCACAAAGCAAGCTCAGCATAGTTCAAGCTAAGTTGCTGTGGCAACTTATGCTCGGGGCAGGCTGGATATTAGGCTTAACCACAGTTGAAGCTTAATCGGTACTCCCGTAACACTAATCCGACTGAAACGCAGTATTTATTTATACAGCCCTTTATCACAAACAAGACTCAAGATCTCAAACAGCTTTAGAAGCCTAACTAGGACAAACTCATATACAATCAGAATTATGACAATCAATTATAAATCAATTGAGGTGTTAACAGAACACAGGTAGTACAGGTAGTAGTATTAGTAGTAATAATAGTCTTGTTAATACTTAAGTAACTGCTGACTGTGGCTTATTGAAAGGTTGTTGCAGTGTAAACACATCATAGCCGTCACTTCAATTTTTTTTAAAATTAGCTCTGGATGAGGTCTATAAATTGTGTGTCAGATTAGTGTTGAAATTGTTTGACTTACAAAATTGGACTGTTTTTATTGCCCTTTTTTTTTTTATCCCCAAGAGGAAATTGGGCTTGCGTCAGCCACACAGAGCAGCATCCCTGGAGCTGGGAGGGAGTCAGTAAGTTGCTCAAGCACACTTCAGCAGGCCAGCCACTTGGAGTCATCGGGGATTCTTAGGGGAATCCTCCGGTTTCCCAAACGCTGAGCCAGCCTGCCACCCCATCTGGTCATGTTGACATAACAAATTTAAAAACGGTAAAAAAAAAATATCTGTCATGTTGATGAAAAATACCTGTGTTGCTTTTGGCATTAAGGTTCAAGGTACAAAACTACATTTATTATCCCTTCTGGGAAATTCTGTTGCTCATGTGCACGACAAACATACAGCGCAGACAGATGAGAGTACAACATAATGCAACATTACAACAATCAGTTGCAGGTAAATATTAAGTGGTACTTAATGTTTGGATATATTTCTGCTCGTCGACGATTTCATCTTTTTATTAAGCCACTGGTGCGTAAAAACCGTCCAGTGCATTAGTTTGTTCTTGGCAACAAGAAGCCATTAATCACAGTTGTCTGATCAATACCTTTCTCATTATCGGTGGAACATTTGGTGATTCTGTCTCTGTGCCTGAGCAGACTGGATGGGAGATATTGACTGGCTGAGTTTATGTTTGAAGATTATAAAAAAAAGGTTGGAGCTTTGCTAAGGGCTTTTATGATTATTTGCAGTAGTCTGTGCAACTCTTTATTACCCCTACTCTAATTTAATATATGTCTATCTGTCTGTCTGTCTGTCTGTCTGTCTGTCTGTCTATCTATGTCTCTTTGTTTCTCATGTGAAAGACATTTACAAGCATGATCTTTCAAAATGAATGAATAGAAAGTACCCATCCTTGCTTTGAAAGTCCAACCAGTACCAAGCCCGTTTCTGTAACCTCCAGGCTAGCCGGTATTGCATTGGGTAAGGAGGTTCTGTTTTCGCCCCTGTTAGTTGGTTTGTCTGTCTGTCAGCAGAAACTTATGAACGGATTTCCATGAAATTTGGTGGACAGATAAACTTTGAGCCAAGGAACAATTTAGTAGATTTTGGTGGTGATTTGCACCTGGGATTTCCGTCATGAGACGATTATAGTTTTCTAGCCATAACTATGAGACTAATAGAGATTTGATTCCAAATACTAAGAGTATGTTTGCCGGATCAAGAAATGAATTGAACTTAAAATTTAAGTAATAGGAATGATGTCTTTGGGTGTAACAGCAACAGTGCCTTCTAGTTTATTTGGTGTACTACGGTAATCATCATACTGTGTAGGGTAGGGTAGAAGGGTTATTGTTTTAGTGTGGGTCGTGGAATATGAGCCCACTGCCAAAGCAAACATTTACTGAGAATGCTTCATGATACATCTGTCAGGATTGAGACTATGTTCGTCAGCAGTGTAGGAAACTAACCTTTCTGTTTACAAACTGAGGTTGAAGCTGCTAGTAGAGTACACAAACATTCATCAGTATTATTTGTCAGTCTATGCTGCCCACATACACATGGATATTTGTCTTCACTAACTACAAAGACTTTATGCAGCATTGAGTCTACAAATAATCCTAATTTCTGATCCCAGAATGGTGAATTATTTTCCAAAATGCTAAATATCCATCCTGGGGGAAAATAAGTTAAATAAGCACCATATTTGATTGCAATTATGTTATTAAGTATTGCTTATTCCACTCCTACTTCGATATATAGGAGTATAAACTATATACTTTGAATATATTGAATATTACACAATTTATTATGTGTTTTCCAGAATGAATATACAGCATTTTAGAAATGAACTCTCCAAACAATAAGAGGAAATATAAATAGATTGTTTCATTAGTACAGTGAGTACATGAGTACAGTATCATATGGTCACCCACTCCCACCCTGAGGCCATATGCTTTGGGGAATACAGCACTTATCCTGATAACATTCTGTACTAGTTTACTGATCGCTGCTGTGCTGCTTGAATTGAAAGCGTGCAGGTTCTTTTTGTGTGCTGTTCCGCTTGAGGGTTTGTTGGGTTCACTTTGAATTCATGACATAAATTGCAGCACATATCCACACAATAATGTTAGAGCCTCCATTCTCAGCTGTTTTTTTTACAGATTGAATATAAGCATTTTTTCATGGCAAAAAATCTACAGCTACAGTGGGAACCATAACCTCCAAGCTCATGAAACCATTTCGGAACATATGGTATAGTTTGAACAACACGTGGTCATCAGTCAGGAGGTAAAGCAGGCTGTCTGGGTTGCTGAAATACTGTCTTGTTAGAGACAGAAGGCTCTCTGGTGACAACTCTATCATACTGGCTCGCTAAGGATTAGGGAGAGGAGCCCAAGGGAGCGGATCAAACCAGGGCTTGACCCATGTCTGTACTGCGTGTGTGTGTGTGTGTGTGTGTGTGTGTGTGTGTGTGTAATTTCCATTGTATAATACCAGGACATCACTTATGTGCCTGTGTGTGTGGGAAGCAGATATATTACTGTGTGTGTTCTTATTTTTTTAACCTAATTGCTTGCATGATTAAGGAGGTGTTCTCCAGAGTTGCTCAATGGGCAGAGCAAGGCACTGACACCACCAGGGTTACGGGTTCCATCCCCATTTGGGGCGATTCATGGGAAAAAAATGATACACTCTGTTCTCCAAGGCGCTTGGGATAAGAGTCCACCAAATATGCTTGGTTGCAGGGTGGTCTAGTGTCTAGAGAAAGTAAAACGTTACAGGTTTGAACCCGTCAAACAAGAAATGTGTTCATCAACAGCCGTGCGTCCTTGAGCAAGGCATTGATCTCTCATTGGAGTGATCAATGCAGCTAAATGCACAGTGTACATCCAACTAACTTAAATGTTTTGTAGAAATACAATGGCACTGAGGTGGTGGTGAAGATAGATGGTGGGTGGAGAGCTAGCAGCTAACAAACTAACTACCTAACTAACTGTCTATGTTGTAGAAATACAAAGACGTCGAAGGCGTGGTGAAGATAGAGGAGGTGGATGGGGAGGAGCTGGTGAAGAATTTTGCTGAAGAGATGGAGGAGATGCTTGGGAGGAAGATGAAATCTGTTAAGGTACTAACATATACACACATACACATACACACACACACACACACACACACACACACACACACATACATACATACACACACACATACACACACAAGGACATTTATGGCAACTAATTATTGTTCCAAAATGCTGCTGGATCATTTTGAGCATTTACCATTTTCATTTCTCACAATACGTCCACATGAGCTGTTTTACTGACATGACCTAGATAAAGACTGTAGTGCAGTTTTCATCACAACACCAGGTTTAATCTTGGTCTATGAACCTGGGACTGTACAGGTCAATTAAATGGGCAAAGTGTGTCCTTAACCTGTTGTGTTTTACCATAGAGGTTAGCAGAGTCTGCGGAAGACGCTGATCTTTACCACGAGTACAACAAAACCCTGAAGGTATGTGAGAGCATGACATCAGTGTACAACTACTATCGAAAACTTAAACATAATTTGAAGAAAACCATTAAGTTCAAGTTCAAGTTCAACTTTATTGCCATTTGGACAGGGCACATACATTGGAATCTGCATTACAGATGAGGCATGTTACATGAAGATAACTACCTTGTGCTCCATATCTATGACTCTGCATTGAGGGTCATAAGCTCTCGATGCTCAGGCCACTCGGGCTGACAAGACACATCAGTACATCACACTGCAGTTGTGTATAGCATGAACATACTTTCACAGGCCTGTCACAATGCGGGCTACGATCTACCTTTTCTACTGCATATATAAAGTGTTTCATCATCATCTAACCTAAAGAAATGAACGTAGCTCATCCTCTTCTGCCGTCCGGTGTAGTTTGACTACTTTAACTCCATGCTGATCAATACGGTGGATGAGGGTGGGAATCCAGTAGAGCTGGGAGGAGACTTCACTCTGGAAAAAAACGAACACTTCAACACACTGGAAGTCAACACTCAACAGAGTGATATACAAGTTCCTACGAATGTCTACAATAAAGGTACACACACACACACACACAAACACAAACACACACACATCCTCACCAGTATAGTATGCATCTGCATTTGACTGCCGATAGAACATTGATATATTGATATATTTTCAAATATATGATCATTATTGGATTTTTCTTTCAGTTTTTCCCTCCCACTCTCTCTCTCTCTCTCTAGACCCAGATATACTGAATGGAGTGTATATGTCTGAGGCTCTGGATGATGTGTTTATCGATAACTTCGAGAAGGATCCCACTCTTACTTGGCAGTACTTTGGTAGCTCTACAGGCTTCTTCAGGCTGTACCCAGGTACACACACACCATTCAGCATTATGGTGTCACAACTACATGCAAACGTGTGTGTGTGTGTGTGTGTGTGTGTGTGTGTGTGTGTGTGTACATACATACATGTGTTTTGTCCACCCCCTGTACGTAGCTAGATATATAGTATATGCACAGAGGAACACACACACAAAAATGCACAATAAGCCCATTATTTTTGAATGCCACATGGATCATAAATGACAGAAGACATGCAAAATTTTGATTTCTTTTCGCATTCCTTCAGCTAGGCTTTTCTCCTGTGCTAGCATAGTGTTAAAATAAAGTGTAATGAGGTGCAGAAAAACATCCAGCTACACAAGATGAGATGTACTTACACAGCAACTGACTGCAGTAGGCTATCAGTCAGTCGTGATGACTCAGTCCCTGCTGGACTGTGGATGCAAGGGAATTCTGTCGTGTGTGTGTGTGTGTGTGTGTGTGTAAGTGTGTGTGTGTGTGTAGAGGAGTAATTAGCACAGGATTTGTGACACAGCTTGTTTTACTCCACCACTGTCTCATCCATCACTCCCTCATTTAACCATCTGTCACTATCCATCCATCCATCCATCCATCTCTCTCTCTCTCTCTCTCTCTCTTTCTCTTTCTCCAGGGATCAAGTGGACTCCAGATGAGAACGGTGTGGTCACCTTTGACTGCAGAAACAGAAACTGGTAAGGCCTTCTTCCTGTCTCCCTCCATACGTCCTTGTTGGTGCCTTATGAATGTTTGAGCTATTGTGCTAGTCAGGATCAAAGTATAAAGAGATGATACATATATATATACATATATATACATATATATATATGTATATATATATACATATATATATATAGAGATTTTGATTTTGTGGGTAAAAAAAAATCTTGCAGTTGGTCATTCAATTTATTTAAAATATAGATCATCTACTCTATAAAAGCATTTTGTCAACCAATGACTTCAGTTACCTCCTATCCTTCACAAATGACTGACTTGGCAGAAGAGCCAATCACAGCTCACGTTAACCTGAGGCCCCACCTTCAGTCATTATTTAAGCCTACCTCATGTCTTCACCTAACCTCCTCAAGTCAGACATCTTCTCTCTTACCATCTTGGACCAGAAGGAAGGAATTAGAAAAGGATAGTGGGTAGGCACACATAACTGAAGGGTTGAAAGAGGCAGAGTCCAAGGTGGTAGACAAAGAAATATCAGTACATTAAGAGATCATTTACTTTCAATTGATATTGAGATGGTTATATGGTGGGTTACCTGCCAGAATGGCTGATACAGTTGACAATCTTATTAGCCACAGTACAAATTTACCAGCATATGTCTGGTGGCAGGTGGTAACTTTCACCCAGATTTCTCATAATTAGATTTTACCCACAATCCTGCAGTGTCCCGCCCAGGCTCTGTCCTTGTGTAAAAACTCTTTGCCAACAGGTTTGATGGTGTGTAAGCCTTCTGTTGCCATCATTCTCCTGCCTACCTCACCTACCTCTGGGGAGGTTTGGGGTTCAGTGTCATGGTCAAAGGCACTTCAGCACTGTCAGTGGGTGCTATAGATGTACCTGCCACCCTCTCGCTGCCAGCTCACAATTAGGGTGCACCATCCTGTCAACACTGGGCACTGAACCAACAATCCAGCACTTGTGGTTAGACTAGAATAGAATAGAATAGACTAGAATAGAATACATCTTTATTTGTTATTATTATCTCATTATTATTAGTATCCTTTATCTCAGCTTTTCTTCCTCCAGACCAAACTGCCACTCACTAAGATCTGTCTGACCTGATCTCTCCAGTACTTTCCATGAGCACTCTTTCGCCGCTATCCTGGGAATTAACCCTCACACACACACATACACACACACACTCCCATAATTTTAAAAAACATTTTGCACTGTGAAATTCACGTTGAGTTTTAGTTTACATTTCTCTATAGCCCTTTACTAACAGCCATTGTTATCATGCAGTGTCTGACACTTTAATCCAGTCAGTCAACAGACTCAATCACCCAGTCAGTTAATGCCTGGATTGAGGCTCTTTGTTTCCATGACAATAAATCAGGTTGCAGTAAGTCTGTCTGGTTCTTAGATGGAACATTTCATGGAATCAGGAGAAAGGACATTGTGGATTTGGGAAGTCGTGGGTCACGGCTGCCGTGGAGGAAATCTTGTTTGTGCTAACGAGCTTGGCACGCCAGGGGATGAGAATAAAGGGATGAGGGGAAGGATGGGTGGAAGGAGTTAGGAACAAGAAAAAGGATAAAGCTTGACCTCTGTCTACACTGTCTGCTCAGTAAAATAGCGTACACAGTCTGCTTTCATGAATGAATACTACTTCATTTACATTATGTTCAAATCTCTGCTAATCCCCCTACCTTCTCTCTCTCTCTCTCTCTCTCTCTCTCTCTCTCTCTCTCTCTAGGTACATCCAAGCAGCCACTTCTCCTAAGGATGTGATAATAGTTGTGGATGTCAGTGGCAGTATGAAGGGACTCAGACTGACCATAGCCAAACACACCATTAATACAATACTGGACACGCTGGGAGAAAACGACTTTGTTAACATAATAGCTGTAAGTGCACACACATACACGCACACACACACAAACACACACATACACGCACGAGCAGAGTAAGAGGGACCAGATTTTGTCTAAATCCTCATCAGTTTGAGATGAGGATTAACACCGTAACACAAAATGCACACACACACACACACAATTTTTTTTATTTTTTTTTCCAGGACTGTTGTAGCTCTGCAACTGTAACTCAATGTAATCAATGTAATCAGCGTGGTTTAAGCAGGATGTATCCTGGTATTACTGTGTGGAATCATACGCCTCTGGCAAATCCTCCGTCCTTAAGCTGTTTCTTCACAGAATTTAAAGCTATGATGTCATGGTTAGTGAAGTAACGATGCAGCAAAATGAAAGTGCAGAACACAGAATTGGTAGAGTTTCATTTTCTAAATGAGATATACACAATTTGAAAATATTTAAAGCTCCTTTTGGTAAAACGTGTATGTAATCAGAAAGTCTTGAGTATTTCTTTTTTATGGATGTGTCAGGTTTTGCAATAAAACTTCTCATATTAGCAATAATGGTAGAAGTATATAATGAATGATATAATGACTTCTGACTCTGAACCTTTTATGTGATTTGAATTGTATTTTTACTGGTCAATATTAATGTGTGATGGTTGTCTGCAACGTTCATGGTTCTCTGTGTGTTTCATATCAATGTATTACCTGGTTAAATAAAGATCTGAAATAAATTAAAATAATAAATAAACAGTTGTAGAAAGTTGAAGCACACATAGAGCATAAACACAATTTTCACATTTTCACATCAGTCTCAATAACTATGAAATCATGTTGGTTTGAGTGAATGAGCGCAATAGTAAAGGATTTTTTAGCAGTTGGGGTGATTAGTTGATTGTTTGATTGATTGATTGATTGATCAGTTGATTGGTTGATCGAGGGTAGTTGAACTTTGCTTTTCCTGAGACTGTTCTAACTGGTCTAACTAGTTATCTCTCATCAGAACCACAATATGACATCTTAGTACTATTGTATTTACAGTTTGCAGCTTGCCCATGACTTTTGGCCTTGAACCATAGTTAAAAAGTATGGATTGTTTTATTGATCGATTTTTTTGATCATTGATCATTTCATGTTGTTTGCTTTCTCTCTCTCTCCCTCCAGTATAGTGACTATGTGCGCTATGTGGAGCCCTGCTTCAAGGGCACTCTGGTACAAGCTGATCTGGATAACAGAGAGGTAACACACATACACACACACACACACACACACACACACACACACAGGGCTAATTCATTCACTTATCCTCCATTAATCGTAAGTTGTTATCTCACTAATCCTCTAAGGAGGAACATTATTTTGTCTCTTCACTACAAGTTACAACATCAAGGCTCAGATGTATTGAACTTCCATCACGAGGGTTTCAGCCTGTTTAGAAAAGGAAACCTAAGAACCAGTGGTGAATGGTTCAGATACAGAACTGTTTTACAGTTTCTCAGAACAGGTTCTCTTCATGCTACATAAAAATCTTCAGTTAGGCCAAATCTATAGGCTCTATCGGACCCAGCCCTGTATGGAAGTGTTTCCTATGTGTTCATTCAGCAGCTACACTAAACTAAAACCTCCCTCCCTCTCTTTTGTTTTCCCGCTAATAGTTTTTATGTTTCATTGCTGTCTTTTTTCCTTTTTTCTCACTGTGCTCTCCTCATCCCTCTCTTTTCTCATATTGTTTCTATTCCAACACCTGCTGTGGACTTAAGGGTCTGCTCAGTGTGTGCATGTGTGTGTGTGTGTGTGTGTGTGTGTGTGTGTGTGTGTGTATTGGGTGTATGCCCTACTTTCGCTCCCCTTCACATCATCACAGATCAGGTGAGGTCATTGGCCGCTGACAGTTTTAAGCATGTCACATGACCTGCCAGCAAGTGATTTGATTGGTCGACTGGCCAGAAAGGCAGCCGGTAACAGAGTGGGCTTACAGATGTTGGCTGACACACACACACACACACACACACACACACAACTGTGTGTGTTGTCTCTTTTTTTCTCACACTTCTTACACAAGTCTTTCATCACAAGTGTGTGTGTGTGTGCGTGTGCGTGTGTGCGTGTGCATGTGCGTGTGCGCGCGTGCGTGTGTGCGCGCGTGCGTGTGTGTGTGTGTTGATTTATCCTGCACTTCCTGGTGTTGTAGTGACTAAGTAGTCAGTGTGCCAGAGATAATCCCTCTCTCACTCACTACCTTTCAATTTCTCTCTCTCTCGCTCGCTCTCTCACTTTTGGTTGCCTGGTTACCAAGTCGTACCAGCAACACCTGTATTTGTTCACGGGGCAAGATTCAACGCTTAGTGAAAATCTTTATTCACCGTGTGTCTTTTTCTATGTTAGGTTTTCTGTATGACTTCTGTATCACCAGAAGTGAAAAAGTGCTTCTGTTTATATCTTCTCGTCTATTTTGACCTCTCTCTCTCTCTCTCCATCCCCCCTCATATCCATCTGTCTACCCCTTCTCTCCCACCCTTCCTCACTCCAGCATTTTAAGCTCTTGATTGAGGAGCTCCATGTCAAAGGAGAGGGCAAAGTGAATAAGGCCATGAAGGAATCCTTCAAGATCCTCAACGAGGTCTGTGCTTTTTAAAGAGACATGTTTTTGTTCCACAACGTGAACGTACAAATGATATTGATATCACAACAGAAAAAACAGCAGTGTGTGTGTGTGTGTGTGTGTGTGTGTGTGTGTGTGTGTGTGTGTGTGTGTGTGTGTGTGTGTGTGTGTGTGTGTGTGTGTGTGTGTGTGCGTGCGCGTGTGTGTAGTCTGCAGCACTGGGCCAGGGCAGTCTGTGTAACCAGGCCATTATGCTGATAACAGACGGTGCCATGGAGGACTTCCAGGATGTCTTCGAAGAGTTCAATTGGCCTGAACGACGGGTAGGACACACACACAGGAAGAGGAACACAATGAGCAAACACAAGCACTAATAACATACACAAGCACACATATAAAGCTCAGTGTTTGTTTTAAACTGTTTGGAGCACCAGATGGGTGGGGTTTACCACATCTAACCATATTTTTTCATTGTTTCTCCAGGTGCGAGTGTTCACCTATCTGATTGGACGAGAGATGACATTTGTTGAAAACGTCAAATGGATCGCCTGCAACAACAAAGGTAAAAAAGAAAATGCTGCATTAGCCTGCATAGGTGCAAGGTTAGGACAGTGGAAAAGTGAGCACAGTGAGATGTAATGTTAAATCATTTTCATTCATTTCTTTAAAGGTGTTTCAACCCTTTCTGTGGCAAAAATCACAACCGCTTTTCCCATTTCTTCGTCCTGTACCTACACTGAAAATAGGAATATTTGTTACGTCACTGTCTGGGTGCTGCGGCTGTGACCTCTCGGTTTCTTGTTATGTTGGTGAGGTAGTTTATTCTGCTGTTACACTCATTGTCAGTTAGATTATATCTTAGAAAGCTGCTGCAACAGGCAGCCACTAGCTGAGTCTTGTTCTTAATAATAGTGTCAGCTAAATGTAAATGGAAAACAATTCTGTCCCCTCGTTGTTCTTCCCAAGGAGGTTTTATATGTTCTTACTCCCAGGATTAGAGCTCTGTTGGCACTCTGTGGTGTTGCCAGGTGGTGTTGTATGGGGCTGCTATGTCAGGTGCTGCCCTCTTGTGAGTTACACAGGATCATACAGCAGCTCAGGCCTAAATATAATCACCTTATCCTGCTCTGAGCGCATCAACCCCCCGGCTAAATACCTGATTATCTTATTCGCATTACAGTTATACTGTAAACACAACCCTGGCCAAATCCTTGGCAAAAATATTATATCTGCGTGTGTGCTTGTGTGTGCTTGTGTGTGCGTGTGTGTGTGTGTGTGTGTGTGTGTGTGTGTGTGAAATGGGAAACAGGTGCACTCCCTTCTGTCGCCTCCTGGCAGATAGACAGAAACAGCAAAAAATCACGAACAAGCTTATTGTCAGTCTCCTGCAAAAACCTGGTATCTCTAATTTCACCATATTTTAACCCTTATGAAACCAGACCAGCTGACTAAGGACACAGTATTATTCACAGCAGAGCCCTTGTGGAGGGGAGGGGAGGGTTACACGCATACAGACATTCATACCTGGGAGCTGCCCAGCACTACTGCAGTCTGTTGGCCACTGAGGCCGTCCCATTGACGTCATTATGTCCCATAAAATGTGTAATGAACCTGGGGCCATGCCAAACCCTTGAAGACACACTGTAACAGGTAAAAAAAAATGCATTTGCACCAATGGGTGAATCAAAACGTTTTCCTTTGTTCCTAAAAGGTTTTATTTTGGATAGCGTTTATGACTTAATTTGAAGGTTTTCTGATGTCTGATGAATGAGCTAGAGTCGTGGTGCCGACTGTGCTGTGCATTTTCTTGGACTACATCTGCTGCCAAATGGCCAAGAAATTGAAATAATTATTACGATGATGTTTTTATTTTCCAATGGTGGTGCGTCCTATGGTATATTTGTGATGTGCATGTGTGTGTGTGTGCATGCCCTGCAGGTTACTACACACACATCTCCACGCGGGCTGACGTCCAGGAGAAAGTTATGGAGTACCTCCACGTCCTCAGCCGGCCAATGGTCATTAACCACGACCATGACATCATCTGGACCGAGGCCTATATGGACAGTGTGGTCAGTCTCTGTCTCTCAATCAATGTATCCCTCCCCCTCTCTTCTCTTCCATCATCTCATTCGTTTCAGTTATCATATTTACCATCATGCTCCATGTCTGTCACTGCCATCTCATGGTTGTTGTTGTTCCCCTTCCCTCCACCTCCAGTTCCCAACCACCAAAGAGGTAAACACTGGAGCTTTAACTTTATTTAATACCCATATCCTTTTTTAGTGTATCATGTGCATAAGGTTAACATAGCTCCCAAGCTTTTCTTAGAGTTTCCGATAACTTGTTAAATGTTTTCCTTAGCTTGTCTTTCCGACCTTAGTAAATAGTAGATATAGTGGATATATCTTTCCATAGTGTGGTGTTCAACCTGTTAGTTGTAGTCAACAGCTAATTATTATTATCTCTGGTTAGACTAGCTTTTCACTGCTTTTTCAAATGCTAAAATTAGCCCTTCTTTAGCTTAGCTCAGCTACTGGACAAGCTTAAATGTCTACCCACTACTAGCAACCAGCAGGTAGTCTAGCTTAATTTTCCACCTGACATTAGCTGGTTACTGTTAGCCTCCTTCCTCATTTTAGCTCAGTCTTTCCTTAGCTTGATTTTCTACCTACATTTAAGAGTTTAAAGTTAGTACTGTACTTCGCTAGCTTAGCTTTTTACCAGTATTGAAGCAGTTTAGCTTAGCACTCTCTTAACTCTTCCCTCTATGTAAGAAGTTGGTTGTAGTTGGTTCTTTAGCTAGAAACCTCCTGATCCATCTTAGCTTAGTTTTACAATTCTGGTTGACAAGATTGAACTCTTCCTCAGCTTAGTTTAGATTTTAATTTGTAGTTAAGCCATAGTAAATAGAAGTTACTATATCTCTTATTTTATTTATTTATTTTATTATATATTTCCCCTCTAGTTCATTGAGCCTTGGAATTGTAGATAACAGTAGTTCTAGCATGTGAAGTAAAAATCAGGTTGCACAGTAGTGTAAGTTTTACACTGATTTAGCTTGTCAACAAAAACAAAGTGGAATAACTTTGTGTGTGTGTGTGTGTGTGTGTGTGTGTGTGTGTGTGTGTGTGTGTTCCAGTTGTTCAACACCCAGGCCCAGAGCTTGCTCCTGATGACCTCTGTAGCCATGCCTGTGTTCAGCAAGAAGAAAGAGACTGTAAGGTTTAATTAAATTAAATTAAATGAAACCCTTATGAAACCCTTAAATTTGTATTATTATTAAAACAATACTTGATTTATAAACGTAAACATTGTATCATATAGTGTTGTTTATGGCTATTGGTTGTGTCTCAGGATTCTGGTTGGAGTGTATCAACCACACCATGCCAGAGCGTACTATAACACACTCTATCATGCCGTATTACCAAATGTATTGACTGTGTTAACCTGCTGTGTGTTTCTTCTAGTTATCTCATGGCATTCTGCTGGGAGTGGTAGGAACTGACGTGGCTCTGAGAGAACTGATGAGATTAGCTCCAAGATATAAGGTAACTATCAACAGCACTAACCGAACTGAACCATACCATACTCTAACACACTATACTATACTATACTATACTATACTGTTCAGGTTACTGTTTTGGCTTTGAGGCAGCTAATGAGACTGGATCCGTGATGCAAGGTGAACTATCCACATCACGTACAATGTTGTGCTGCACTGTACTGTACTGTGTGTGATTGTGTCAGTGTCTCTGTCTCTCCAGCTGGGTGTCTATGGTTACGCCTTCCTCAACACCAACAACGGTTACATCCTGTCTCATCCTGATCTACGACCTCTGGTAGGGAAAAAGATTGATCCATTTAAAGCTCATAGTATACAATGAGTGATTGAAGCCAAGCAACTTTCCAACTTTCCATCTTTCCCAACTGCTTTACAAACACATGAGTCACAACTAGGCTAGCATAATGAAAAATGGGATCGGTTGCTAAAGACTTGTTTTATTCTGCGTGTATGTGTGTGTGACAGTATAAGGAGGGTAAGAAGCTCAAGCCCAAGCCCAACTATAACAGTGTTGATCTGTCAGAGGTGGAATGGGAGGACACTGAGGAGGAAGTGAGTAATAACACACACACACACACACACACACACCTTCTCTTTCTTTGCACTTCTGTTATTTCTGTTATTAAAATGACAGCTTGATTCTGGATGTGACTGGAGCTGTCTGGCAGTGTGTCTAGTGATGTTAGGGATCTGGGATCTGGAGAGCTTGATATGATAATGTCAACATACTCCATAATTCTGTTTTACTGTTTTGTGAAGGTCAAATTATTGCAATTTGATGTTGCAATCTTTTGCAATTTACCAAACTATTTCTATTTGACTGAAGTTAAAGACTAATGGCCTAATCTGTAATTAAATTATAGCACCCCCACTGTTGCCGCACCGCTCACTTTGTTTATATAGTGATTTATCAGATTGAAATGGAACTGAAATATCTCTCAAATTGAAAATATGAAATTAAATTGTGCTTATAATTCATGCATCAAATTCCAACTTCAAGGCTTTCAAGCACTCTTTAAAAAGTAGCATTTTATTTCTGAAAAAACATCATTTGATGGAACGTATGTGGTTTTTCTTTTGCTTTAAAGTGCGAATTAAAACATAAACTTTCACTGTCAACAGGGTCTCTATAGATACAAAGGAAGAGCTTCACTGTTGTTACACCTACTCTTACAAAATGATGACTGGCTTTAAAGTTAAATGTACTATTGAATACTACAGGATTATCTGGTTATCTTTATTTTCAAAATAGAAACATTTTGGCTGTAATCATTTGAAATACTGAGTAATGAAGGTACTGTAGCAGTGGATATAGGCCTATAGTGTATTAACAGTGTTGTGCTACTGTATATTGCACTACCTCTAACTGATATGTGTCCTTCAGCTGAGGACGGCCATGGTTAAAGGAGAAACTGGAACGCTGTCTTTAGATGTCAGAGCTTCATTGGATAAAGGGGTGAGTTCTGTTATCCTTCTCTTTTCCTCTTCCTCTCCTGTGGAGTTTTGTTGTCATTTAGTTTTTACTAGCTAGTTTTTGTTTCCTTCGTTCCTTTGAGGTGAGATATTTTATTCACTCTCTGTCTCTCTGTCTCTCTGTTTCTGTCTGTCTCTCTCTCCCTCAGAGGAGAGTGGTGTTCCTGAAGAATGATTACTTCTACACAGTCATCAATGAGACCCCATTCAGGTTCGTCTGATCGCTCTGAACTTCATCAGAAGATGGTATCAACTGAAAATAATTATCATGTTATCACCAAAACAAAAGGGATTGAATATATGAACTGTTGTTTAGTAATTTGTAACTGAGAAAAATAATCTGTTTGTACCATATGGCATAATAATCTGACCTCTTTGTGTGTGACCATTGATTGTAACCAAGTTTTGCTTCTCTGTGTGTGCCAGTCTGGGCATAGTGTTGACTAGAGGATATGGACAATATATCTTCACAGGAAACGTCTCTGTGGAGGAGGGTAAGTCTTTCTCCACTTTCTCTGTCTCCCTGTATATGGCTCTGCCTTTATATTTTCCACTCTCACACTTTCTCTCCCTCTCTTTTCTTTCTCCAGGTCTTCATGATTTGCTGGCTCCAGACCTGACCATAGCCAGTGAGTGGTGAGTGGAATATAGAAGTTAAAGGATTTCAATCTAAGTGCCTTTAAAATTACACTAAAATATGTCTGTTTGTTTCTGTATATACACATATATGTTTGTGTGTGTGTGTGTGTGTGTGTGTGTGTGTAGGACCTACTGTGAGACAGACATTGACCCAGCCCACCGTAAACTGAATCAGCTGCAGGCTGTGGTACGATACCTCACTGGCAAAGAACCAGACCTGGAGTGTAAGTCCAGACTTCATTTCCAACATGTCAAATCTCCATTTTGGGCAACACAAAGATGTCAACAAAGCGTTTACATGGTTAACGCTCCAGTATTTCTGCAGCTGACCCTGATCGCTGACCTCCCTCCTGCTTTCTCTCTCCAGGTGATGAGCAGTTGTTGCAACAGACTCTGTTTGACGCTGTGGTAACGGCTCCTATGGAAGCCTACTGGACCGCCCTCATGCTCAACACATCTGGGTGCATATTGAAAACAATGGGACTTTAAAAATACATTTTTGTTATTTAATATTGTTGATTGCAGTTGATTTTTATATCATTGACTTATTCTCTCTCTCTCTCTGTCTCTCTCTCTCTCAGTATGGATGAGGGGGTGGAAACAGCTTTTCTGGGGACGCGTTCAGGACTGATGAGATTCCAGAGATACACTGGCATCGAGAAACGAATTGCCAAGTGCGTAAAAAACTTAAATGTTATGTTGTAGATCTTGCTTTAGCAGTATCTCTGTGTTGAATTGAACTGACAGTGAGGTCTAAGTGTGCCCTCTTGTGGTGCACAAAGGCACAACCGAACATTAGCCATCAAGTCACCTCATACCTCACTGATCCTAGTAGTTTAATATTTTAGGGTTTTAGGGTGATTACATTTCCATCCTCTCAGTTATTTTTATTATTTAGTTGTTTTATTTATTCATTTAATTGTCAAAAGTGTAGTCAGATGATTTAAGACACTTTTATTTTTTTATTTTAAGTTTACAAGCAACAGGAAGTTAACATTCCTTCCACTGTTTCTGTGAAGAAGCAAACTGGGTTGTTTGTTTTGGGTTCAGTCTCTGATGGACAGACGTGAGAGTGAAAAGTAGGAGCGATGGATATCATGCACAAAAGAAAGCTAACACTCCTTGCATGTCTTCCTGTGGCGAACCCAGATAGGGTTTTGTTGTTCGTGTTTATGTCCAGATGTCCAGCTATATATACAGTGAACATTCCTTGCACGAAGAAATATATGTTTCGTTAATCAGTAGTAGTCATACTGGTAGTCATTGATTTTGTTTTCTATAATGTCACACAAGTAGATATGAGCAATTTTTACAACGTAGTGTCAATTACTTTTTCTAAGCAACTTCACTTAACAAAACAACATTTGTCTTTGCTCTAGTTGAACTTCTTCCACTGTGAACTAACTGTTAACTTGTAAAACAAGATTTAAAGTAGCTTCCACAACACTGGAGTCAAATAAACAATCTGGTTTTGTCTTCCGTGTTAAACCCCTCTAATCTCACTCTTCATCGTACTTCCTTCCTTCCTCCCCTCTCCCCTCACATTTTCCACTTTATCTTATCGCATTTATTTTCCTGTTTTTCAGTTTTTCAGTTTTTCCTGTTTTATTTTTTGCCATCCTTTTCTCTCATTTGTGTTCTTATGTTTACCCCCCTCTTTCTCTTCTCACTTCCCACCATGCTGAGTCTTTTTCTTCTTTCTCTCTCCTTCTCTTTTTTCCCCCCCATATTATCTTTCTTTTTGGTCTCTCCATTTCACCTTCTTCATTCTTTCCTCTCATTTGTTCATCCATCTTTTCCATTTTCTCTTAATTTGCCGGCCCTGATCTTTCTCTCTTTCTTTGTTTCCCACATCTGTTATGTCCTCCTTTCTGCTTTTTCTTGTTTTTCTCTACAATTTCTCTCCATCTTTCCTTGTTCCCTAGTCATTTTCTTTCCTCATTACCTCATTCTCTCTCTTTCTGTTTCCTCCTCTCCTTTCCCTCTCCATTCCTACCTCTACATGTTTTCTATTTTCTCTCTCCCAATTACATTTAATTGCAGGCATTTAGCTGATGCTTCTATCCAGAGCAATACACAATGAATGCAACAGCAGAATACATTTAAACTCCTAGGTCACCAACATCACAAGCAGCTATCAGTACATAGTGGAAAGGTCAAAGCCACAGCATCTAGACAAGAAGATGTAACAACTATTCCTGTGACCCTAGAATAATTATATATGATGCTGGTAAGGTAAGGAAGGTCAAGAATAAGAGTTAAGGATAACCTGTTATAAGTTGTTTGTTCTTATTCTCCCGCCCCAGGACCTTCCTGACCTCCTCAGACAAGGAGAATGTCTTCACCCTGGACCATTTCCCAGTGTGGTACCGCAGAGCAGTAGAGTACCCTGCTGGACAGTTTCTATACTACGTGCCCAGACAGGATACCAGAGGTAGAGGATACACACACACACACACACACACACACACACACACACACACACACACACACACACACACACACACACATACACATTTATATAAAACACTTCTTGGTCACATTTTATTTGGACAGTCCCAAGGCTGATCTTCAACTTAGTGTCAAGTGAATATAATGTGCCTACTGAAAAGTCTACTTAGGTTCAGATGATAATAGTCTGAAAAGTAGTCGATCGATATTGTCTGGGTTATTTTTAGGTTGGGGTTAGCGTTAGACTAAGGTCATGGTTAGGTTCACGTCTGTAGAGATGCAGCAAACAGGCAAGTGATACCTTGTTGAACATCTACTTTTTGTCACCTGCTATCAATGGACTATTCCAAATGTTGGAAAATCACCCACTTCTTTTTCATTTCAATTCTCTCAGCCATGTCAGTCTGGTGACATGCAGGCAACAACAGCTTGTTTGTGTTTTGTTCATTGCGTACAATATATATTGTGTATTAACAGTGTTCCTACGCAGGTCTGGTCATGTTCAAACCTTGAAACGATTTGGAATTGGTCAAAATATCCAGAAAAGTATGGAAAGCACCGTTCAGTTCAGTCCTGGTACATGACTATACAGTCTATGTAGTTGTCAACGCCGTAGTTGACAGCTACCATGGGCACACATCATATTGAACACTTACCAAAATCTTCATATCCAGTCAAAATTCAGTTCTGGAAAAAAAATCTTGAAAGGGAAATATTGTAGTTACCCATAGCCTGACTCTACTCTGCCACTTTATTTACTACACACCTTGGTTTACTGGTTGTTCAAAATGTGATTTCTTTCTTGAAGGTAAAATCAAATTTATTTCTAAAGTGCTACCTGAACAGGTTTGTCACAAAGTGCTTTACAAGACAATAAAGGACATGAATTTGAATTTCAGCAACACAGCTATTTGTTGCTACAGCATTTTTTCCGATGTGTGGACAGAATCTGAAAAGCCTTTTAAGAAATTAAATTCTTCTTGTGAAAACTACATAGAGCAGCCTTAAATGTAGTTAATGACCATAAATCCACATACTGACTGATTGTAGTTTCACCAGTCCAAATCTAAACCTCACATACAGTAGATATACTGTCGGTGCTACACTCTATCTATATAGACATTACATAGATACAATACATAATGTTCATAAACATGCCTAAAAGTCCTATTTTTTAAATCCTATTTTAGTGTGTTGCATTTAGAGGAATTCAAGGTCATGAGGCATTTGATAGCGCCACCATCAGTCCAAGCCTCCACATTATAGTACAAATACAGGACAAGATGTTGATCCACCTGCATAGAAGGTTGTAAGTAAGTATTTTAGTTTGCTGCTAAATGTAGCTTGTTGTGTTCAGATATATTCAGGAACTATGAGGCTGACTATAGCTCCATCGTGAGACCAGAGGAGGTGGAGCGCCAAGAGGAGGAGGGAGGGAGTGAACGGAAGGAGGCGGAGGAGGAGGAGGAGGAGGGTAGAGGAGAACTGCTAGATACTTGGCATGCTTCCTCTTTATTTGTCCTCGCTCCCCTCCGCTTCCCCTTGAATTCAAAGCATGACTATTATTATGGTCTTTTGTTGCTCCCTCCTCTACATCAGCCTATTTTCTCTGTTTCTCTCCCTCCTCTCCCTCTCCCTCTCTCTCTCTCTCTCTCTCTCTCTCTCTCTCTCTCTCTCTCTCTCTCTCTCTCTCTCTCTCTGCATGAGCATGCATGGAAACCTCCATCCTCACTCAGGAATCAGGAATCAGGACCTGGTCCATTTGCGTTGTGTGACTCAGTATCTGTTTCCTAGAGACAGAATCAGTGTGTTACCATACATATTGTTGTTGTCGTTGTTGTCTCTGTGTCATTGTGTGGCTGCTGGACATGACAGTGCAAAATAACCTGAAAATGATTCATGCCTCAGTGGCAAGCTGTGTTATTGCATGATACTCCGTCTGCATGACAACATAACGTGAGATAGTGATGTGTGTGTGTGTGTGTGTGTGTGTGTGTGTGTGTGTGTGTGTGTGTGTGTGTGTGTGTGTGTGTGAAACAGAGAGAGAGAGAAATTTCTGTCTCAGGGGATTCCTCTCCATGACATCATCATGTCTGTTGCCACTGACAACCACTCAGCGGAACACCAGTTATCAACATTTCTCTCCACCTCTCTCTCTCTTTCTCTTTCTCTCTTCCCCTCTCTCTCTTTCTTTTTTCTTACTCTCTGTTTTTCTCTTCTCTTTCATGCAACTGTTTAATAATCTGGGTGTTTTCATTTTGTTTTGAGAGTGCAGAGTCAATTCCATTACCCAAGAAACAATGAAACCCATCGTAGAGTTTCCTAAATGCAGGCATCAGTCAAAATATAAACGTATCTGAAGTTACAAACATTTTGTGTAAGAGGTGTGAAATATAGAAATAAAAAAATGAGATATATGCAAACACTCATAACACACACATACAGAGATACACACACACACACAGCCCCTCTCATTGCATGATTAGCCCTCCTAATCTGTGTTACGTAACGCTAAAAATGTTAATCTCGCTGGAATCTGCAGTTTAGCAACAGTTGGCATCAGACGGCACAGAGGGCAGGATTACAGACACACGGAGGATGAAGGCTTGAGATTATTGTGTTATATCTGTTACTTACCCGTAACACACAGCTGAAGTCAATGTGTCACCCACATATTTCCAAACACATGTTGGTGACATCGGTAGTGACATTCCAACTACCAAAACCATCATGTGTGTCTTTCAGTCTTACAGGTGAAATATGTATGTGAGAAAAGTAGCATTTGGAGTTGTATTTTTCATCTTGTTCAATTTGTTTTAAGGGCTTTAATAATTTGGGTGTGTATTGTTCTATAGGGTTTCGTTTGACAGCAATTCTATTTTTTTTATTTATTATTGATAAATTGTATTTTTATTTTGTATATTATTTATTTTGGTGACACCTGCGTGTATTTTTACTGCTGTTTCCCTTGTTTTTCCCTTTATGAATGCTAAAAGGTAGCTGTGTTTTTAAATAGCCATATGAAGGAAGAGTGTTGTGACTGAAATAACCTGATCCCACACAACTCTCACAACCTGGTCACAAACCCTGCAACTAACCACTGTTTCTCTTTGCATGATCAAGTGCAGCAAGACTATATATACGTGTGTATGTGTATATGCGTTTGGCTGTGTGTGTGTGTGTGTGTGTGTGTGTGTGTGTGTGTGTGTGTGTGTGTGTGTGTGTGTGTGTGTGTGTGTGCGCATTCTAGCTAACCTGGGTGTGTCTTTCTCTACCAGCAGGGAGGATAGTAATCGCTACCACTGCTGTCACTGTTACCGTGGGCAAGAAAACCGCCATAGCTGGAGGTAGGAACACTAACACTAACACTCTTTTAGACAAACTCTCTCTCTCTCTCTCTCTCTCTCTCTCTCTCTCTCTCTCTCTCTCACACACATGCTTTAGTCCTCTTTCCCATCTCTCTCTTTCTCACTCCCTCCTCCTCATCCTTTATTTCTTTCTCACATACACTCCACCCTTCACAAGTTTAGAAACATCCTCTCTCTTTCTCTCTCTGTCCTCCCCCTTTCAACCAGAAAAATCTGGACATGCTGATTGGTCCGTAAATGTCTGTCATGCTGATTGGATGGCGACAGTGTGACATGCTGATTGGTTGGCCCATGGGGAATCTGTGTGATTGGCTGAATGGGCTTTGTGATTAGTTTAAAAGCAAAACTCGCGTAGCTGGTTGGTTTTATAGCACGATAGAGTTAAACCTGACTCTGCACACATGTTGTACTAATTGGAAGTGGCTCTGGAGAAGATAACAAGTACAGTTTCTGTGCAGTGTAGTTGTTTGTGAGTGCAACAAGAGGATTGTGAAAGTTGTCTGCCACTAAGGTGTGAAGTTTCATTGCAGAAGTTTCACAACAATAAAAGTTTTTATTAACTTGATGCTGCTCAATAAAGACCAGACATGATTTGTAGAAAATGATTTTCACAAGTGCTGTAAACCGTGATGAAGGTTGGGGTATAGAGGAGTGATGTTCCTCTTGATTATCATGGTGATGTTCACGTGCTCTTTTGCTGAGTTCCTTTGGTGCAGCCGGTTTGCTCAGTAGCTACTAATGTCTATTTTGACTGAGGCTCCTAACCTTGTTGGTCTAATTAAGACCATGTCTGTCTGGTCTGTCTCCTGACCTTGATAGACGCTTCAAATGAAATGAAATGAATCAGAAAGGAGGTTATAGGGACATGTTTGTGTATGTCTGTGTTTGTGTGTTTGTGTAGACATCTAAAAGTGTCGCCCTAGTTCATAATGTCTGACTTTCATTGTGTGTGTGTGTGTGTGTGTGTGTGTGTGTGTGTGTGTGTGTGTGTGTGTGTGTGTGCGTGTGTGTGTGCGTGCGTGCGTGCGTGTGCATGCATGCGCATGCGCGCGTGTGTGTCCTTGTAGACCCATCTGTGACTGACCCACTCATCACTCATAATTATCTGAGAGAGACGAGAATCTCTTGAGATGCATCCTGAGTGAGTGTGGGTATGAGTGTGTGTGTGTGTGTGTGTGTGTGTGTGTGTGTGTGTTAGTGGGTGTGTGCGTGTGTGTGTGTGTGCATGCTTGCATTTGGTGTCTCATTACTTTGACAGACACACTGACACACACACACACAGGAGTAGGCTACATATTTTATTAGAAATATTAAAGTAAAATGAACAAAAGAAAGTAACCTTACTGAAAGATATATTCAATTGGACTACCTGTATTTGTATTCAAGATTTGTATTCAAGATTCAAGATTCAAGATTGTAGTGGAGGCTAAACTCATGTAAACTCAGTCTACCCACCTTTTAAATCTTTATACATTCATAGTGTACATTATAGTAAGTCTCAAACTGATGTAAGTTATATAAAAAATTGGGTATTTAAGGGGAGAAAGCATAAAATAACTTAATATAATATAATATAACAGATATTTGTCTGTATTGGTGGTTGTTTGGCTTATGATTGCCGACTCAAGGTCATAGTTTACCCACCTTTTTATTTACCACTACTTTATATTCCACCTCTGTTGGTCCAGCAGTCCTACCAAGTCAAGTGAAGGAGTTTTTCCACCACTGGCTGCTTTACTCTGCTGCTCCAACTCTGCCTGAGAACAACACCGAGGGAAAAGCACAGCGCTCCATCAATGTTTCATAGACTAGCTCTCTCTGTCTGTCTTCCTCTTACCCACACACACACACACACACTCTCTGCCTCGCTCTCGTTTTCTCGTTGCGAGTCACGTTTGCCTTCTGAACACTAGAGCGGATCAAATATTCAGAGGCTACCTGGTCAAGGGAAAGATTTGACCCTGAGAAACCCGGCCTCCCTACTCCCTACACAACCCTGCTGCCGTATTTTGCACACATTCATTAGGAATACTTTTGTGTTTTCTAGATAAAATCACACATTTACTTTATAGTAAAAGGTAAAAGGTTACTCTCTTATACAATGGGGCTGCGATTTTATAGTTGATGTGAAATTTAGATGTCATGTTTTTTTGGTTGCAAAAATTGTTGAAACTGGCTAAGCGTTGGTTGAAACAGCTGTGGTGCCATTTCTGACCACCGTGTGTCAGTGTTTGTCTCTGAACAGAAGGTCATTCTGTGTTCAGCTTCCACTGGTTTGGGTACAGTTTTGAATACCCCTCCAGTGATGAAGGCTGGGATCTGGGAGTTCAGTTTTCTGTGACGGCCTACTGTAATGTAGTATTTATACTGTTCCAAGGCTCAGCGTTGAATTAGTTTGCCTCTGTGGCAGAACTGACAGGCTGTATGTAAATACAGCTAATACACTCCTGCTGACAGATGGAGACAAAAACAGGGAGAGACAGAAAGAGAGAAGAAGGGGGAGAAAGAGAGAGAGGCAGGTTGATGAACAAGAGGAGGGCATAAGGAGGTAGATAAACTAAATGAGAGAGGGAGAATGGGGAGGAAGCAGGGAAGAGAGATGAAAAAGAGAGGAAAGGAAGGAGAGAGAGAAGAGATTACAGAGAGAGGGAGGAGATGAAGAACAGGGTAGGAAGGGAGATAAAGGATTGAGGAATCACAGTCAAGCAAGAGGCCAGACAGAGAGAGAGCAGATGAAAGATAGAAGGAGGAGGAGAGACAAAAAAGATGGGTGAAGTGAGGTGACAGAAAGATAAGGGAGATAAGGAGGAGTAGAGGAAGAGCAAGAGGGAGATGAGAAAGAGAGAAGGGAGAGGGATAGAAAGAGAGAGAGTGGATATAACAGCACTGTGATCCTGTCTGACAGGGAGAGCTGGTTAGTCTGAGTGCTACGAAGCTGTTTTCATAATTGATTGATGCACTGTTTCTTGTTATTTGAATGTGTGTGTGTGTGTGTGTGTGTGTGTGTGTGTGTGTGTGTGTGTGTGTGTGTGTGTGTGTGTAATCTGTAATCTGTATTCAGAAGCATAAGAAGGGCATCTCAATATGACAACGCTGCCTTATCCTTAGTGTGTGAATGTGTTCGGTGTGTGTGTGTGTGTGTGTGTGTGTGTGTGTTTTCCATCTCCTCTGCTGATAGATTGCGTCTCTATCTCCCAGCCCAATGCTGAAAGCTTTGTTGACTCTGACTGTTTTTATAAGAGGGGAAAACATGGCTGCCACAGCCCTGATGGGCGTTTGTTTAAATCAGTTCATTATTTATAGCATTCCTTCTTACACATTTTTGTTTCTCATGCAATTTATGGTTTATTTTTCTCCCAAATTGATTCTTTCCCTCTGTCCATTTTTTTGGTAAAAGACAGAAAACAATGTGTAAACGATGCGATACAAGAAATCTCAGTTAGAACCAATATTTCGATTTTCTGAAGCTCTCTGTTGCAACCAGTGGAAATTAGTTTTCTGTTTAGGAGGGGTGGTAGTTCTTCTCCTCAGTACATTGTCAGACCCAACCGAATACTCATATAATACCTGTTTGAAAAATCTAGTGGTATATCTGATATTGGTATATCTAATAGTGAGTTTTGTGATTTACCAACCACTATGGCCTGTAGACAGAAAAGTGAGTTCCCTAGAACTAGCTCCAGGAGTTCAGCAAACTCTGTAATGTCATAATATGCTACGCTTTTGGCACCCAGTTTATGTTATAACGTTTTTCATCCAGGCTACGAGCAGTAATTTGACGACAATCACAGAGATCCTGTATCCTGTACGAAGGGTCCTGTAGAATAATGCATCACAGGTCCCCCACTAAAACTAATCCATACTCCATTTATTGTGTACATGACCATGTGTTGCTTTCACAGTTATCTCCGTTCTCCAATATTTGATTGATAACTATTTGGTACTCCAAGCAAGACTTTGAAAATACTACTTGACCAAGGTGTGGTGGGTGTAGATCCAAGGAATAACAGTAATATATCTTGTGTCATTAGCCTGGTTTCCCCTACAGGGCTGAATGAGGCTAACTATGGCTTGCTCACTATTCATGTCACTCAATTTCATCCATACCAACATTACTGTGGTTCTTTGGTCAGCCGGGCTACAGTTTCAAAAGAGTCACAGTGCTTTTGATCTTGAATTCATTTGCAATGCACTGTGAATCTATTTTGGGGGGGGAAAATCACTACCTGAATTTTATCATCTATAAGATTTATTGAAGATCCAGTCTGGAAAGGTGTTGTAATTTTGTCAACCAATGATTAATTCACTTAATGTGTTTTAAATGTGTGGTATTAATCATTTTGAAAGATTTTTTTTCAAGCAGTGAATGAAGTTCTCACCTTCATAAGCACGAGTTCACCTTGCTTTGTAAAAGTGGTCTTTGTATATCGGCCTGGATTAGGCTCCAATCCTAAATTTGAGATAACTGTGACACGTTTTTATTTAAGTCAATGCAAATTCATCAAATGCTTCATCATCATTATTGTCACTGTCATGATCACTGGGTTTTTGGGTAATGTAGTTTTTCAGGGTCTCAGTCATCATAGCGGCTGTAGTTTTAATTAACAAACTATAGTTTATTATTCTTTCAACACACAGGCTATAGGAACAGGATTCAGCTAGCTAAGATACTTAGCTACCAACAACACAAGACCTGCAGACCAAGGGGTGAGAAGACAATGTTTCTAGATCCACAGATAGACAGAGTTTGGCCGTTGCCTGTTTTCAGGTTGCAGGTCCTCCATACTGCTCCATAGTTGTTGCTAGGTACAGGGCTGTGATTACACTTGTCATTTCAGCACCAGTTTTGAGATCTGATTTTTTTTTGACATCACAGCACTGAAAATGCTCATTATGCATCTCCCGTAGCTGTATGTATTTAAAGGTGCATTAAGTAAGATTTTTACTGCCACGTAACACAACAACTGACCATAATCTATCTGTGGGGGTTTGATAGGGTTGTTGGTCAATACCAATGACTCAGCGATTACTTGTCAGGTGCTGAGATTTCTGACACTCATACCACAGTTTCTCAAGCCAAAGAAGTATTCTTTTGCATCTTCATATATTACATCTTTACTAGATGGGTCTATTGGAGGTCTAATTATCTAGCTTACTCGTTTCATTGTGAAAATGTGACTTTTATATTTCTGTCCATTACTGGCTACCGTAAGTAGTCAATGTTGTTGCAATTCCTTGATCACCACTAGAGGTTGCTAAATTGCTTAATGCCCCTTTAAATTTGTGTCCTCATTACTTTTACTTGCTTTTCTTCTCCACCTCTTTACATTGTTTGGATGATCATCAAAATCATACTGAAACAACAAGTGTACCCATCGGCTCTATGCTAAATTACTTTTAATCTACTGTGCATGTCACTGTGGTAACATTCAGCAAGGAGGCAGCAACATGGCGCCCTTTTGTACAACCCGGCCAAACTCTATCTATACCTCTGGCAAAAACCTAACCAACCACTGAGCACAAATAAATGAATAAGACTAATGAACAAACATTACAGAGATATCCGAACTAAAAACAGAACTAACAATAGAAGTCGTAAACCAAACAAAAGACAGACATTATGAATCGATACAGGAGAACTAATAAACAGACACTTCAAAACGTTTTGGGGATTGTGGGGTTAACACACCATATTACAGACTAATATAATGATATTTATCTGCATCATACCCAGATATAACATAACACACTATTAATATAAGGTTCTTTTTAGCCAATCAAAAATAGATAGGGAACAATAGTTATATAGGGAAACAATACGCAATGAAAGTCAATATGTCATCTGCCTATTTCTAATCACATTTTGGAGACTTCTGTTCTCACTGGAGACATTTGTCGCATTTTACGATGCAATTCATAAAATTGTTAATATCTAAAATTAATATTTCCCATGTTTCCTTGTTTGTGAAAGATGGAGGTAACAGAGTGAACATAATACCTGCTGACCTCACAGATTCTTTTTCAACGAGAATTACTAAGTTGCTAACAGAACATTGACGATGTCTTTGGCAGTGGCAACGTTTACATTTTACAAAATGACACCTGCACTTTCATTGCGTAAAGCAGTCCTTTTGTCAGAAAAAACACACAGAATGACAAGGAAAGAAACGAGGTGGAAGTCTGTAAGGAAGTGTGAGAATCTTTCCATAAATAGCACTGGATGGAAGGATGGATGGAGCGATAAAGGGATGAGGAGGAGGAGGAGGAGGGGAAAAATAGCAGCGTCTTTTTGTTTAATCCCTTGCTCATTTTAATCCTTCTGGGCACCGCGGCCATTTTAGAAAGGGAGGGATGGAGGGAAGGAGGGAGAGGGAGGCCAGAGGGGATCTGATAGGGGAAATAAAGTGCAGGAGTCTGGAGTTTGTAGTCCTTATAGATGAGTTTTTGTAGTCCTTGTCGGGAGAAAGGGTTCTCTGAGATAGATTTTCCATGCCATAGTAACAAACCTTCAATCTGGATAATTTCATTAAACCTTCATGAAGACAATGATTCCTGTTGATGCAGAGATTAATCATTGAACCAGCATAAAAGCAAAGTCTGGATCTATCCAGGACTGTTCCTCCAGGTATTGATGATGATCGTTTCACAAGTCATGTAGTCTTTATGTGTCTCTGTGCTAAATCTCTTTAACAGAAATGAGAGACTTTTTCTGAGGAAAATGACAAATACAACAAATTCAAATTCCAGTTCAAATGTTTGTGATCCACGTTGAGTTCATCAGTGAGATCCACTGGAGAATCCCATGCACAATTCCATTTGATTTGTCCAGAGAAGATCCAGAGAAAAAAAAATAGATCTGGTGGACAATCTCTCACTGGTGTTCCTAACCTCATGAATTTGAAACATCTAGCAATCAATGTGTGATTCTTTTGTTAATCCGACTCGTCTCCCTTTTCATAGTTAATCTTTATATATCCCCAAGAAGTCTCTTTTACATAAAGAAGAGGGGAGAATCGAAGACTCCTCCCATCAACATGTAGTCTATATTTATGCCCAGCATTGGCTCTGAGTCAGAGAGGAGGAGAGACTTTGACCATGTGAGGAAATTAAGTTTCAATCAGTTTCCAGCATTGGTGTTTTCCTGGGGGCCATCAGAGCAGGGTTAGGCCAGGCCAGGGTGAGGGGTCCTGGGCTAGGATTCTGACTTATGGGGGAGCTATCGGCTTTGGAGAGGTCGAGGAGGAGAAGGGTTGGGGTTTCACTGCCTAATAACACTAACGATTCTGGTCATTATCAATACTGGTCCAATTGACACTGTACATAAGTCCCAGTGTACATAAATCCAGTTGTATATATACTGAGGAGTGTCCTGTAACATCTTGAATGATATGCTTCATTCTAGAGAGAGTATTAAAAGTAATTTTTTTCTTTCTACCAATGTAGTGTTGGAATCAGCAGTAGCCAACAGCAGCAGTAGGTGGATGGCAGGAGAGTAGGAGGGATGGTTGGTAACAAATACTGCAGTGTGTGTGTGTGTGTGTGTGTGAGGGGAGAGAGAAGTAAATAGGAAAAAATAGAAAGATAGCATAACTGTCTGTGTGCATAAAACAAGCCCCCCCCATCTCTCTCCTCTTTGAGCCCTTTTAATTTTCACCCCTTTCAACCTTTACCCTTTGACCTCTCAACCTTCCCACTTCCCCCATTACGTCCTCTAGGCCACAGAGGAGATCTGTTTCTCCTCCCTCTCCTCCCCGTCAGCCTCCCCATCTCCCATTAGCGGCTGCCTCTTCTTCAGCTCCCTCTGGTACTTGGCCATCAGCGAGGCGTAGATGCAGCCGTATGCTGCTGCGGCAACCATCATGATGCACACGATGCCACACACCACGCCAGCAATCACCACCGTGCCGATGGCACGCCGCACACTCACGGGCCGGTAACGGGCGCGTATACAGTCCGCCGGTCCCTCCCCGCCGAAGCCTCCACCTCCTCCTCTTCCCACGTTTGGAGCTAGACCCACGTTTGGGTTAGATCCATCGCCAGTGTTGCCATTGTTGTTGTTGTCAGAGATGGGCGTGGCCCCGCTGGGGTCGAGGGCATTCCGGCTGCATGGAGGGGAGGCGGGCCCTCCCGAGCCACTTCCTGGCCCAGAACGCGAGGACCCGCCAGCCCCGTTCTCATCCTCCAGCTGGAGGCAGTAGTTGAACATCTCCACGGGAACGCCCCGGATGTCCCGCCCACGCAGGTCCTTGGGTAGCGTGCACTCCACTGCATCCACCTTCCCTCCTGAGAGAGAGAGAGAGAGAGAGAGAGAGAGAGAGAGAGAGAGAGAGAGAGAGAGAGAGAGAGAGAGAGAGAGAGAGAGAGAGAGAGAGAGAGAGAGAGAGAGAGAGAGAGAGAGAGAGAGAGAGAGAGAGAGAGAGAGAGAGAGAGAGAGAGAGAGAGAGAGAGAGAGAGAGAGGAAGAGGTCATTTATAAAACGTCTTATGCCTGTAAAGCACTATCAAATTAACTGAGAGAGGAGAGTGGTTGTGCCAACACTAGGATGAGTCATACATCACCACACACACACACACACACACACACACACACACACACACACACACACACACACACACACACACACACACACACAGTTTGTTATGCCCTCCACACTAAGTTGGAGATAGCCTCAACTAAACCCTTCAATAATTGATGAGATGACATGTTTAGCTACAGCAGAGCTC
This sequence comes from Hoplostethus mediterraneus, assembly GCA_034670385.1. Classification (NCBI taxonomy): domain Eukaryota; kingdom Metazoa; phylum Chordata; class Actinopteri; order Trachichthyiformes; family Trachichthyidae; genus Hoplostethus; species Hoplostethus mediterraneus. Next base: position 666,401 of record JAXDDW010000099.1, read on the forward strand.
TGGTGTGTGTGGTGCGTTTGCCACTCACACACACACACACACACACACACACACACACACACACACACACACACACACACACACACACAGAAATGCACACCGAGAGAAATATCTGAGTCACTATTTCCCAGAGGCAGAAGGGGGTTGGGGGATCTTCTTTGTTATCATCACATGCTGCTTTTGTCTCACGCATATTTGTCTGGAGGTCGCGTGCTGGAAAACCATTGATCAGAACCCTAGATATAGACGAGGAGCAGCAGAAATAATGAGATAAAGGAGGAGATGAAGAGAATCACAGGGAGAGGAAAGCGGTGTTTTAGCCCCCAGACTCTTTTATCTCAGCGTGTGACAAAAGATTCCCCTCAGCAAACAGAGCTTTCTGAATATTTGGTATTATTGCAGAATATTTCTGAATACCCCAGCTGTTTGTTTGAAGTTGATTGAAGCCGACAACTGTGCTGATAGAACCAATACAGGCGGCTATAGCAAAGGTTTTGACACTTGTACGGTGCTTTGTCTCATTTTCTGAACTCAGCATTTGTTAAATTGTACTTCTTCTGCCCTTTTAAACCCTGTTGTCGTGCTTTCGTGTTTCGCGTTTTTTACAAAGGTCCTCTCTTTGCAATTTTCTCTGCTGTTGCAGTGATTATTAAATAGCATCTCTGCTTTGTGTCAGTTTCTGTCTTGTGCTGAACACAACAGAACTGAGACCAGCAAAGCAGAACACAACAGAATGAAACAGAAGAGAATGAAACGGAGCAGAGCAGAAGAGTTGCTTCATTAGCGGAGCAGCTGAAGCCTGGGGTGCTGAGGTGAATGTAGATTTTTACACATGAAGAGAGAGAGAGAGCGAAGAGCAGCTGTGCTATCTGATGTACTAACTGCCTGCAGAGACACGTGTACACACACACACAGTGTACACACACACCAATGCAATTATGTTGTGTCGGTATAAGCACATGCTCGCGTGATCACACACACCTAGACACATCTCTCTCTGAAGTCAACTAGCATTGCCTCTCATTTGTCTTCTCTGCTCCCTTTCTAAGCTCCACCTACCTCTGTATGCCCCATAGCGTGAAGCAAATACCCGCAATACTTGAAATCATGGAGGTTACAGTCACAATTTGCCCCTTCATCATATCCCCTAACACAAACCTAGCACACTCTTTCTAAGCTCTTTGTGACATAAATTGAACACCCACCTCTGTACAGCAGCCATTCCATCCAGTGTTTGAACTCTCGGAGGTTGCAGTCACATTCCCAGGGGTTTTGTCCCAGCTCCAGGTGCTGCAGGTTGGCCAGGGGCTCGAACGCTGCCCTTTCCAAACCGTGGAGCCTGTTGCCCGCTAGAGACAGCCACCTATGAAGGAACAGTGAATCAGAGTTAGAGCATTGGTGGAATGACTTTCCCACTCGAGTCGGCACCACAGAGTCCCTCCCCATCTGCCACGTAGGCTGAAAACTCATCTTCTCAAGAAGTACCTCACATCACCCTCTGCCCTATTTCTCTCCTCAACCTTTTTCTTTTCCAAGCACCTCTCTTACATGATCATTTTGTTGCAACAGGAATGTTGTCAGTGCAGTGTGCCCGTGACCCCTGACCTTCCTTACTATTGGTTTCTTGTAATGTTGGTGATCTAGGAATTCAAGCTTACTAGTCGTTGTGAGTCACTCTGGGCACGAGTGAAATGTAAACGTGTGGCAATTTGGGTCTACCTGAGGCTCTGCACTTCGTCCAGTAGCCCCAGAGGAACCGAAGAGAGGCCATTCAGAGAGAGGTCCAGACTCTGGAGGCTGCCCAAACCCTGTACAAACATCAAGTCAGAGCAAATCTAATATACTGTATATTCAGCGATGTAGTGGTAAACAGAAAGATGGGTAAAATTTGACCTGCAGTCAGTGATCATCATAAGGCAAACAACATCCAGTATAAACAAAAATCAAGTACATTTTCAGAAAAGCTTTTCATTTATACATTTTATTCCTCCAAAGACTCTGTCCTCATGTAACTTCAGTTTGATAGAAACTAGTGCTTACTGTGGATTTACATCATTAATATTTATGTCAGCCTCAAAAAGTGGGTAAACTCTACTCTGTAAATCAAAAAGTTGGTGTGTTTGTGTGTTTTCCCTCCACTGCATCACTGTGTATAGTGATATAATGGTTTAACAGAAAGAATAGAAACATTATAGACTGTGCCAGGCGAGATTTAAAAGAAAAAAAAGCAACCAATAACATCAAGATGACAAACAAAAGCACAACAAATTGGTTAACGGAAACTAGATGACGACAAAATGCAGTGAGAAGGAAAACATTGTCACATTGTAGGGCTAAAAGGTTTCTACATTTGTCTGTGTAGTGTTAGCATTGTTAGCCTCTCTCATTGGAGCCGAGGTGCACACCTCGCCGGGTAGGCTAATCTCTTGTATAATTTAGGAAGTGAAGTCGTAACACAAGCCCGTCCTACAGGCTGCTTTGCATGAAATTGGATGAAAGTGTTGAGCAAATGGTCTATTACTAATTTACCACCTGGGCAGGGGCCCAGTTCAGTCACGTTTGGGAGTTGTTACAGAATGTCTGCTCAGGTTAGAGATATCCCTAAATGACTCCGTAGCTGTAGGATAACCTCCGCTGATGATGACGAAACACGTTTGCTCCACTGCAGGCTTTGTTCACTTCAGGAATTTTTTTCACCAGCAAATTGATTGACTGATCTTATGATGGAACGACTCACACTAAACAAGATAAACAAGACTTATTCATGCATTTGAGAGGGTCTATGTTATAAACTACTGTAAAATATAGTATAATGTATGATTCTTACCTGGAACAGGGCTCTATCCAGGCCTGTTAGTGAGTTTTGTTGGGTGTACTCAGTCTGGTAGATAAAGATACTACAGTATGGTATAATCTAGTATAGTATAATCTGTACCTGGAAGAGGTATCTGTCCATGCCTGTTAGGGAGTTGTTGTGTAGAGTCAGTCTTGTCAGGTTGGACATATCTCTGAATAAACCAGCTGGCAAATTATCCAGGTAGTTATTAGACAGGTCCAGCACCTAGAAAACACAAAGCATCTACATTTAGCTAACACTCCTATCCAGAGCAACTTACATCGAGTGCAACAACAGGATAAGTTTAAAATCCTACATCACCGACGTTACAAGCAGCTAGTATTGAGGACCGTAAAGGTCAAAGCCACAGCACCCTGACTGTACGTAACACAATATTCCTGCATCTCTATAATGATCATGGGTTGTGTCCCAAGTGTTGGTAAAGTATCGCTGTGACTGGTAATGACTAGATGGTCTACTCTGCCAGCCACTTTGACAGGTTATTACCATTATTTTACGTATTACATTTTAAATACACAGTTGCCTGGTAAAATAGTGAAACTGGCTGGTGCACATTAAGACTAAGCAGCCATTCTGCCCTGTAGACAGAACAGGTCTGGCTTCCTGCCTTGCATGCTTTGCCAATTAAGTTTAAATAAGAATGTGGGCTTAGCACATAATATGGAAATCGCCAGTGGCCCCGCATAAACCTTGAGAATGTCAACTTTTCATAACTTTCAGACTGAGAGCAGGTTTCAGCAGGACAAGATTCAAGATACGCTACTACTTAATGTCCTGAGGGAATTCCGTTTGCTAGAGAACACAACAGTGGACAACCCACACACATTCACACGGGCTAACGACAAGGAACAATGGCCCACAGACCTCGAGAGAGGAGAGGTTAGCGAAGGCGGCGGCTCCCAGCGAGGAGAGCTTGTTGTTGGCTAGCAGGAGGGAGCGGCTGCCCTGAGGCAGGAGGTGCAAGGGAGGCAGGGAGGAGAGCTCTCGACCCCCACAGTCCACCACCAGGCCGTCTGAGGAGCAGAGACAGGGAGGAGGGCAGGAGGAGGCGGAGGGGAGCAGCGCTGCCAGGAGGCAAAGGATACAGAGGAAGACTGGAGCAGGAGATAGAGAGAGGGGGGGGGGGACACATGGTTATTTAATTTTTCCTACTTAAACTTTTCAATCTAACAACCAATCAGGAGGCTGTGTACAGACAGAACGACTGGAGAGGTTGAAGGTGAGAGAAACAGACAGAAAGAGGAGGAGTGAAACAGGAGATGAACACAATTAGTCAGTCTGTTAGTAAGTCAATCCATCGGTCAATCAATCTGTCAATCAGTCAGTCAGTCATGCGAACTGTCAGACAGTTAGTCTGTCAATCAATCAGTCGGTCAATCAATTTTTCAGTGAGGCGGTCAGTCAATCAAATTTAGAGTCATTGTGTTACAATGCTTTATTTACAAGCATGTATAGTGTTGCTGTTTCTCGAGAGAGTGGCAGAGAGAGCGCGGATGGAAGAGAAGAGAAATCTAAACAGAACTACCATCAGTACCATCACCAGGACCGTATGGTGGGATTTTACACTTCGTAAATGATTAGATGCTTAGCAAGACAGAAACCGGGCAAGAGACAGAGAGGAAGAGAGAGAGAGGAAACAGTGGCTCAGGCCCCTTCCTTTGCTTGAGGTAGTTTTGATATGCCAATTAAACACTGGAATTACATAGGGAATTTCAATGTTCAATGCTTTGTGCCTCGGATCTGATCTTTTCATGGAAGTTTAAACTTGGAGAAACCACACAGAGTTTGATTTTACCCTGTTTAGACAAGCATGAAATCAGGTTTGTTTAATCTGAGGAAAATCAGACCCATCGGGGGTTTGTCAAAGCTAGTTAAGACCTTTACTACGGAAAGTGAATGCTCCTAAAAATCTAAGGGTATCTTTCCTGAAAAGATCACAACAGTGTGTGTGTGTGTGTGTGTGTGTGTGTGTGTGTGTGTGTGTGTGTGTGTGTGTGTGTGTGTTCTAACTTCAGAGTAGATATTCTAACAATAGCAGTCTTGTTGAGTGACACTCATGAGGGAAATCTCCTCTCTGGTGTATATTTTTAATGGTCAATCCAGTGTTGCTCTGGACTTCATTTCATCGGTTCCACTCATTATCTCTCTCTCTCTCTCTATTTCACATCTGAGTGGAGGCTGTGTCTCTTTTTTCTCTGTCTCTAGATAACTTTGTTTTTTCTTCTCTTGATTTTTTTATTGTTTCTCTCTCCTTTTCTCTCATTATTTGCATCTCTCCATTCAGACATTTTCATTCATTCCTTTTCATGTCTATCTGTTTCTCTCTCTCTCTCTCTCTCTGCATCCATCGGTCCCTCGCCCCTCTCGCCACTCCATTCTTTCTCTCTTCTCTTTCTTTTTCTCCTTTTCCTCTCTTTCACTTTGAGTCTCTCAGCTCTATTCTGTATTCCCTCAGTGTCTCGTTACATTGCCTGACTTTATTTTCATCCAATGGCTCATGCTTTATCTCTGTGTGTATAATTGTGTGTGTGTGTGTGTGTGTGTGCGTGTGCGCGTGTGTGCGTGTGTTAAGCACCAACAAAGCGTGATATTAAGCAAACAACTCTATCTGAGCTCCAGACACAAACACGGCAGTTTTTGCTTCCATACAAGCTTTACCAGAGATTTCATCAGTTGCATCATCTGCACATTATTAGCATCTACATCTGTGTGTGTGTGTGTGTGTGTGTGTGTGTGTGTGTGTTTGCAATCTGTTTCTGTCTAACTGTGTTCTCTCACTCTCTCTATATAAATTCCCTTTCACCACACATATTGGCCGTCTGGCTCTGAATGTGATGAAACAGTGAATCCCTTCACTGTCCCCCAACCGGTTTGAAGAACGACGTGATAAATATCAGATGATATGGCTGATGCTGCATGATGAAAAAGTCATATCAGGCTCCTTAGATAACTTCACTTTCCTCGGGGGCCCCTGCATCTCATCGCTGATAAAATATGAAGTTTGTAAAACGGGAGTGGAGAGGATGCGATATATCCTAAGGAGGATTATGACAAGGGGTTTTTGTTCCTTAAAAGGACCATAAAAGCTGTCTTGAGAGAATTAAGTGAATGAATATTGTCATATTACTAACCAGTCAATAGCATTTTCACTCCATTACCATTTGGAGTAATTTAATAGGCAGTGAATTGACCTCACGCTTATGTCTGACCTGCTAAATGATGAACAATAAGTCATGTATTCAGGAAGGAAGGTGAACAGCAGCCACTAGCCGTCACAGTATACACCATCTTAATACCATTGATCCTCCTGAAAGTACTAATGTGTATCTCTTTTTAGTGGAGTTACAGATATGTGCCTTTGTCTAGAAGAAAATGAACAACTTGAATTGAAACTTTCTTGCCTTTGGCTTCAAAACCTGTTAAAACCCTGTTATGTAATTCTGAAAATACATGGCTGTCCCATGAACTAGGGATGCACCGAAGTGAAAATTCTTGGCCGAAGCCGAAGCCGAAGCATAATGGAACACTTCGGCCGAAGGCCGAATAATACCGAATACCGAATATTTTTTGCAATTTTCATTTATTTTTCCATTTTTTCCAACATTGCATAACACAGCACAATAGCCTATAACTTAAAATAATAAATTAGTAAAATAAAATATTTTATCTGGCTATCTTTGACAACCCCGCCCCGTATAGTGTAACGGGGCTCAATATGCTCCATAAGCCTGCGAAATCCAACGTCCTCTACTACGGAGAATGGTTGATCATCCAACGCGATGAATTCCATTACCTTTGTAGTAATGCCTTTTGCTTTGGCACTGTCAAACTTTTTTGCCTTTTCTAAAACGGCAGCCACAGATGGAGTGGATGTGCTCGCGCTGAGCCCGGGACTGTGAGACTCAAGTTTCCTCTTCCCTGCGGTCTCGTTCTCATACTCGGCGTGCTTTTCGATGTGTTTTGATTTCAAATGATTGATCAGACTTATAGTCCTATCGCTCTTAGCCGAAGTACCCCCTCTAGAAAGCTGAGCTGAACAATACATGCATGTTGCTAATTTTGGGTCTTTCGGGAGATTTTGAAATGCCTCCATACCGCTGACATGTTTGCTGCGTTTTACGCTACGCGCGCCTGGCTCCTGCATGGGTGCTATTTAATCACGCCATCAAAACCGTCATTATTCGGTAAAAAAAATCCGGCCTTTTCATTTATTCGGCCGAATACCGAATATGTGTTTTTTGTTTTTTTAACTTCGGTTGCCGAACATTCGGTGCATCCCTACCATGAACCCATTCTTTTCACCAGTCTGGAAATGGCATCTTTTTTCAGACACATCATTTTCGCCTACAAACAGCAATATGACCCCCAGAAACAGGCCAGTGACCCACTTTGTGTCCTGACCCAAGATGAACCAGAAAGTAAGAGGTATGGCCTCAAAAAAAAAAAAAACACTTCTCTCTGAATTCTGTCTCCTTCCTGTATCCGTTAGCCTGTCTGCTCCATCCTCCTCCATGCTGTAATCCTAATCTGTGGGGAATTTAACTCCAGTTCATCAGTGGGTGAAAGAGAGATGTCAGAGGACGCTATACGACGCCCTGTGCAGTCTTACTTTGCAGTGGAAAGGCTTCAGTCGGGCGAACTTGCACTGCGGCAGCTCAGCAGAAAAGGATTTTACTGCATGCTGGCTGTGTGGCTCCACTGTGAGGCTCCCATAACAGGTTGTAATGTAGGAGCTTTTTAAAAAGGTACAGTAGTGAGGGAGATTTCAGCATAGCATGGAGGTAGAAGCAGTGTTACACAACCGAGAGAGACAGAGAGAGAGAGAGGGAGTGGGTGAGTGGGGGGGCCAGGCGTGAGAGAGGTAGCAAGCGAATGAGAGAAAGTGAGAGAGAGGGAGAGAGAGAATAGTGGAGTAAGTGGCGAGAGGAAGAGGGTTTTATTTGGCTGTGTGAACCTTCCCTTCCTCTCGCTTCCTCCCCCTCGTGCAATGTCAAACTTCAAACTGCAGTCGTCTCTGCGTGCCACCCCTCTATCTTCTACAGCACCGCCTGCAATACAGCCAGTCTTCTCCTCCCTGCTGTCTTTCTCTTCTCTTTTCTCCTCCACTCTCCTCCCTTCTTCTCCACTCCACTATTTATCTCTCGCTCCTCTCCTCGCTTGTTGCCGCCACTGCTCTTCTCTCGTCTCTCTTCTATTGCATTATTCCTCTCCTCTCCTCTCCCTCGGTACTGTAGCCTATCTTCCAACATTCATGAGTGGTTTCTAGTTGCTCTAGTGGAGGAGGAGGTTGTTGTTTTGGCTTATTTTAGCCGCTCCAAATCCTCTCTGCTGTAGCGTTCTGCACAGCCAAACCAGAAGGAGAATATTCAGCCTCAGTCAGAGAAGAAATATGAAGACAGGACGCTCAGACCAAATATCTATTAGGGTTGCAGCTCAATAGGAGTTAGACTTCAGCCTGAGTCTAAGAATCATCACATACATACCTTAAGAGTGACACTGTGTGCAATTTTTGTGGCAATGTAGATACTCCCAATACTCCCAGCAACAGGCAACAAGAAAAGCAACAAGATGTTCCTGTGTGATTGAAGCAACAATTTTGAGGCGACTCTTTGAACCCTATTGCCCATCACTGCCCCAACAATATAGGAATCTGATTGGACAGTCCTATCAGACAAACAGTCCTTGAAATTACATTTTGAAAGAAATATTAATCGTCATTTCATTCCTTTGACCTTCCCTGTTTTTGTTTTTGATACTTTTTGTATCATGAGAAGTGGGCAGATTTTTCTGGAGCCTATAGGACACCAGAGCATTTCTCTTTCTTATTAAGGCTAATATTTTATCACGCTATCTTTTGTTATTATTAAAGAAATGAGGGAGCTCTGATATAATTTTTCTCTCATTTATTTCATGGTGGGAGTGTTCTTCAAGGCCTGCGTGTTTTTCTCTCACATCTCTCTCACAAGCTTCTGTCCTCTAGCAGCCTGGCTTTCCTTTAGCTGCACACCTCCATACTCAGTGTGTGTGTGTGTGTGTGTGTGTGTGTGTGTGTGTGTGTGTGTGTGTGTGTTTTTGTGTGTGTTTGTGTGTTTGAATTTGTAAGAGGGTAAAAACGAGAGATTAGTAGTAAGTAACCTTACTCAGGCTGTGAGGTTGTGTGTGTATGTGAAGTATTTGCTCGGCTGTCTTACAGTATTGAACCTGCTGCCTCTCTATGACAAATATCCTCCATCTTTGTTTCAAACATCGGCAACAACTAGAGCTGGTTCAAAAACATCTACAGCCACAGGTGTCACACCTGATTTATCAACCAACCAACTTTTGTTTTGTTAGTTTGTGAAATGCTAGTGCTAATGTTATACAGCGTCCCCTAGGCAACGCTGCAACTCTGGGGCCTCAGCTGTCTGTATGTTTGTATCTAGGGGCCCCTGGGTGACACTGGAACCCGCTGTGATGTCATTACCACAGTCACTTCTGTTACTGAGCCCAGTCGCATGTCACTAAGATGCAAGCTGTTTTCCATGTTGACTGACTCGCTGCTATCTGATTACTAGGACTACCAGCTGTCCTTCAAGCGACAGACTGAATCGCCTCTATTTCTTAACTCTTTAATGTTTCAGATGCTCCTCTGTGCGACAGCATGACCCACTTCCATCCTGCTACTAAGTCACATCACAGCTTGATACAGCATTACACTTCACTTAGATTAGGTTCGAAAACTTAAATGTCCTCAATTCAGGCAACAGTCAAGATACCCAGTCAACTCAGTCAGAGTATGATACAAATAGGGGATGATACATGTTTTAGGCGTGTATTTTGACCTTTTGAGCTGTTTTAAGCGCTTTAGAGCTTTCTGTTCGTTTAGTTGATCACAGCTCACTCGGTGCACGCACTGAGCTGACCGTGTCTGGACTGTTAGAATGTGGCCTGTTGTACATGAGCAGAGTGGTTTTTTGACCTTTTGAGCTGTTTTAAGCGTTTTGAAGCTTTGTGTTCGTTTAGTTGATCACAGGTCACGCGATGCACATACTGAGCCGAAACTGTCTGTACTGTTGAACATGGGCAGAGTGGTATTTTGACCTTTTAAGCTGTTTTAAGGGTTTTAGAGCACTTTGGTCGTTTAGTTGATGACAGGTCACGTGGTGAGCTGAAACTGTCTGTACTGTGAGTATGCGGCCTGTTGAACACAGGCAGAGTGGTATTTTGACCTTTTGAGCTGTTTACGTACTAATGCCATCAGCAAGACATTGGTAAATGGGACAATAAGAAAGAATCAGGTTGAGCATAAAAATAAACTTTAATTGTGTGGCGCTTTTTTAAGTTCACAAAGGGCTTTACTAGAAACCATGATGGGAAGATGGAAGAAATCAATTAGCCAATCAAAAATCAAATCAATAAATCAATTTAACCATCATTTTCAGGAGCATAGAAGGAGATGAGGAATGAAAGTGTCTTAGAAAAAATATTATTTGTCATAATTGATGGTAAAATTTTCCATCCATATTTCCCACTGCCCAGTGTTTCTACAGTAACAGTGTGGTTTGTCAGAGGCTGTTATGTGTCTGATCCCTACTGTAACCTGAGGCCTCATTTATATCGCAGATGGAAAATAGCCAGCCTGTGTGTGTGTGTGTGTGTGTGTGTGTGTGTGTGTGTGTGTGTGTGTGTGTGTGTGTGTGTGTTGAATCATTCATTCTATTCTAGCTATACATCACTTTTCATTTCTCTCTCCTCCCTCTGGGCAAATTACACGGTCATGGCTGAGTATTGCATGTAAACAATGATAACAGCTCTAAAAGAGGCATGAAACCACGCACACACACACACAATACCGAGGCCCCGGCAGTAACACCACATTATTTCAACATTGACAAGGTAATACTGTGTTGCCGTAGCAACTGAACACCGTAAGTAAGAGAAGAGAAGAGGCGAAGGGAGAAGTTTGTGGTTTACATCCGATCCCATAATTTTACCCACATTATCTGTTTCTTTCACACACAACCGTATATAATCATATACTCACATTGAGGCAGTCACACACACACACACACACACACACACACACACACACACACACACACACACAGTATATATACGGCAGCTGCAGATAAGCAGGAGCAGTGTGTAGGTTGACAGTCTGATGTGGAGAGGAGCAGAGAGGAGAGGAGACGAGAGGAGAGGAGAGGAGATGAGATATGGCATATGGAGCTGAAGCTCTGCTCCAAATCTTAAATATCATATCTGATATATCTTGATGTATTTCTCTCTCTCTCTTCCTCTTTCTAACTCCCTTTCTCTCTCTTTCTCCCACCTCCTCTCTTTTCTCCCCTCTCTCTACTCCCTCTCCCCTTTTTATCCTTTCTCTCATCCCTCTCTCTTTCTCTCCATTTCTCTTCCACCAGCTCCCTCTCTCTGTCTCGCTTGTTCATTCATCCTGTGATGAATTTTGCAGTGGTGAGACAGAATCATTATTTTGACTGCTCTCATCTAACATGTAGGCTGATCTGCCTCTTTAATTCATGTCGTCTGTATCAATTTGCTACAGACACACACACACACACACACACACACACACACACACACACACACACACACACACACACACACACACACACACACACACACACACACACACACACACACACACACACATACACATGATAGCTCCTCGCTCAGCCCATGGGAGTGTGTGACATGCAATGACATCAGTATTGTGATAGTGGGCATTAATTAGAGAGCGAGAGACAGAGAAGACAAAGAGAGAATGAGGGAGAGAGAGGGGAAGATAAAGGGATGGAGACAGAGAAAGAAGTGATGGGAAACAAACAAAATATCACTCAACTCCACTCTGAATTTACAATCCCAGCATTTCCGCCTGAATAATCTCCTTGTCTCACCCTAACCTCACCTTTAATGGATGCATCCTCACACAGTAACTAGGCCTCGGTCCAAGGATGAATACACGCACAGAGTTTGGACAGAAACGAAGGACGCCCGGCTTTTGGTGTTACACCCTCGCTAGTGTGACTAGAATAGAATAGATTCTGTCTTGGATCGGCGACAGGTCGTAATGTATGCACCCTCATCCTTCAGAGGCATAGGAAGTTGGTATTGATCCAGTACACACACACACACACACACACACAGACAGAAAGTATGAGAGACTGTTGATTCATAAGAAGGGTAATCATTACTCTGTGTGGCTAGATAGATAGATGGATGGATGGATGGATGGATAGATGGATAGATGGATGGATAGATAGATAGATAGATAGATAGATAGATAGATAGATAGATAGATAGATAGATAGATAGATAGATAGATAGATAGATAGATAGATAGATAGATAGATAGATAGATAGATAGATAGATAGATAGATAGATAGATAGATAGATAGATAGATAGATAGATAGATAGATAGATAGATAGATGGATGGAAAACAGTTGCTGATTCCGATCCTAATATTAGACATAGTTATCCAGTGCTTGAAATCTCTTATTGTGCTAATTGGATGCCCACTTCAGCGGCTGTTGAAGTGCTTGGTAAAATGAATCAAGCACATCTCAATTGGTTAAAATATCTGAGAACATTTTCTCTGAGTGAGTAAAAACTTTTTCTATTCACAAGTACCACTCTGTACCAGCACTGGGCCTGCTGGTGTTATGGTACGGTATCAATGCAATGCTGATGCAATGCCCTACTGGATCCGCCTCAGCTAGGCTACAGTATCAGTATCACGCTGTACTGGCCCTACTAGGGGTATAATACAGCAACAGTACCCTTTGGTTTGTGGGTCCCTCCTTTGTGGGCCAGTACCATATATTTAGGAGCTTCAACCACTATAATTCTGTTGTACCAAACTGAACTATGGACAAAAGGTAATGGAAAAACATTCTGTACTGTGCCTGTAGGTACGGCCCAGAACAGTTAAAGTATGCAGCAGAACAACCAGAGCAGTTTGCAGCATGCATCATGCAGTGTGAGCTAGTGCAAGGTCACCTCGCCATCGGTAAAAATCTTCTACACTTATATATATATATATTTTTTTTTTTAAATCAGTGCAACAGTAGAATAAGCTTCAATTTCCTACAAGCATTACAACCCGCCAATAGCAAGGTGATCAGGGGTCAAAGCCACAGTGCCCAGACAGTAGATGTGTCCCTGTGTCACACATGATGATCATATAGTATGATAGAGAAGTGCCACGTAAAGTTAGAAAAGAAGGTAGAAAAGAAAAGATTTTCTTTTTTCCTGAAGGTCAACTTTTCCAGGAAAAGGTTTAGTTTATAGAACCTTGAATGTTTTTCTTCCAGACAACTCTCTCATTAAACAAGCCTGTAGCATGCTGTGCCCCAGTGGGGAACACTAACAATGCTAGCAAATCATTTTAAGGGAAAGTGAAGGACAAACATGTCTGGTGAAAAAATGAATTACTAAAGGTATTCCCTCAATGGGAAAACCAATTAGTTCCTGAAAAGTTTACTTTTAGGGAAAATAATTATGCTACGGTTAGGCCTGACTCTAAAATAACTATCATTGCATTAAGAGAGCTATTGAGTATGTACTTGAGTTTGGCAGATGAATAGTTAGCCAGCAACCCTTCATTCCAAATTCCATTCAACTCCATGTCTGATCAGATGCTATACTCACAGTCTTCATTCCCAACCTAAGACCACAGCATGGTTGAAAACGACCACCAGCCACCATCCAAACACTGGTAAATTTCGTTTGGTTTGTCTTCTATTCTGGCAGCTAACCAATGTCTGGAGGTTTTTTAAAGAGAAATAATCAAACTGGCTTGTTAAGCAGGGAATGTATCCAATCAATTTAGGAAACCATCAGCTGCTGTAGCCACTGGACAAAAAAGTTAGTTTCCTTCACTGCACTTCAGCTGATGTAGCAGTATCTACAGCATGGCTCTATTCCCTAATGCTATACAATAAATTACTGTGTTATGGCTCTATTTCAGACCTAATGCTGCACCCCAAATCACTGTATCACGGCTCCACTCCCAACCTAAAGCTACAGCCTAAGTCACTGTATCATGACTCCACTCCCAACCTAATGCTGCACCCTAAGTCACTGTATCATGGCTCCATTCCCAACCTAATGCTGCACCCTAAGTCACTGTATCATGGCTCCACTCCCAACCTAATGCTGCACCCTAAGTCACTGTATCATGGCTCCATTCCGAATCTATCATGGCTCCATTCCCAACCTAATGCTGCACCCTAAGTCACTGCATCATGACTCCATTCCCAACCTAATGCTGCACCCTAATAGGACACAGACCCCCATTTGATAAGATTTTGTCTAAGGGCACATATAGAGAATATTTATTGTTGCTGATTTAGTGGTGAGACTGAAACCTATGATTGCAAAAGTCATTCTTAGACATTATACATATATATAATTTCTAATGAATGAAATAATGGTGAAATTAAATTATTCTTCATTTTGCTAGGGACCCCCTGGTATCCCTTAAAGGACCCCTGGGGATCCCACTGGGGAGAACCACTGTCCTAACTCACTGTATCATGGCTCCGTTCCAAACCTAATGTTAACTCCTCTCTCTCAATGTGGTCATTTAATCTATTGGTTTGATTGTGACTCCATCAAGTCACACAAACACACAAATACACAGAGAACAGATAATCTGCAGTGCGTGTGTGTGTATGTGCATGGTTGCATGTGTGCTTGTACGCAAGTATATGTATCACTCTCTGTGTTTGTGTGTGTGTGTGTGTGTGTGTGTGTGTGTGCGTGTGTTAGGGGTGGGCGATATGACTAAAAATCAATATTGTGACTATTTCAAACTTTTACCTCGATTACGATTAATGAACAATTATTTTATTTGTTTTGTTTTATTTTGAAATTTGTTTTATTTTGAAATTGACCGGATGCTCTATGCTGTTCCTGTGTCTGACTTCCTGCCCGGCTTGACACATTCGCTCGCGGCTCGCAAAAAACGAACGGTCAAAACCTGTCTGAACACGGCGTTATTGGACGAGGCGGAGGGACGTGACTGAATACCACGTAGTATTTTTTAAGGGGACAGTTCATGAACGCAGTATTGGGGAAAGTATTTGGCCCATTCATTCGTGAGAAAGTGATGTTTCGTCTGATGCGCGCGCACACACACATATACTCACACTGGTTGCTTTGCTAACTGGCGCTTCTAGACGTTCCTCGTTCTTGTAGCCTAAATAACAATCGAAATGAACGATTTTGAAAATTTGCCACGGTTACATAATTAAATCGCGATTACGATTATAAACACGATAATCGCCCACCCCTAGTGTGTGTGTCTAACAGTCTGCTGGGATCGTGGGGGCCTGGAGGCACCATATGGTCTCTGTGTCACTCATAGATCTCTCGCTGTTCTCTCCTCTCCTCTCCTTCATCCTTTCTTTTCTTTCTTCCTCTATCTCTTCTCTCTTTCACAATCACTTATTTTATCCCCACCTCTTTCTCACTCTCTTTTTTACCTGCGATTGTATTTTTCTTACGCAATCTTTCATACTTGTTCTGTCGCTTTTGGCCCTTCAACGTGGTCTCTCTTTTTCTTAACCACAATGCCCTCAGGCATTTACCTCCATTTCTCTCCTCTCTCTCTATTACTATTCTCCACCGTGGTTGTATGTTTTTTGCAATTTTCAAAAACTTGGTTTTTGGTTTGGCAGTTTGATAGTATCTGACAGCCTCTGTTTCTCTGTCTTCCTGTCACGTCAGGCTTTATTGCCACTAGAGGTCCTTGATGATTTGAACTCTGACTCTGTGTCAGTCTCAGTGCTGTAGTAGTCTAATATATATTAGTTCTCTCTAAGTCTTTGATCAGGGTTGCTCTAGGACATAAATTATGCCTTCTCTGGCTCAGTGTGTGTGTGTGTGTGTGTGTGTGTGTGTGTGTGTGTGTGTGTGTGTGTGTGTGTGTGGCAGCATGTGTGGGGAGCTTGAAGAGTATTAGCAGAGATCAGAAAGCAACCAAGCTTTGAGAGAGAGAAACATAGAGAGAGAGAAGACAGAAATTGCGGATGAACTTCTGTTTTCCAAATGCTTTGGAAATATTGATGTAGCATTCATGTCCATAAAGCTTATTGAATTGAATTTAAAGAGTGAGATGCGTTGGTATTGAAGCTTTACCTTTCGTATACTGCTGTCACTACTGTCATGGTTATAGCCATGGCAATAAAGTCATTGAAAGGGAGAGGCAGGTAGAGATGGAGGGACACTGTTTTTGATTAATTCCCATTCCTAAAACGCTTTGGCAATACTTTTAATGTAACGTTCATGCCAATAAAACATATTGAGTTGACCTGAGAGACAGAAGAATGGAGACAGAGGATGCAATTGAATTGAATTGAATGCAAGAGAGATAAGACAAGAGGGGAAGGAGAGAAAAGGGAGAGGGCAGGTGGGCTGTAAATGGAGTGAGAGAAAGATAAAGATAAGAGATGGACAGAAAGAGACAGAGGGAGGTAGATTGGACCAGAAAGAGGTATATCTATCTACTTGGCGTAACTGTGTGGGTGTATTGAGGTTGTGACAGATAGTGTTGCCCTGTTATTTAGTGTCACCGGTGTTGCACAGTGGTTGGCAGGAGCATTTCAGCCAGTCACCTCTGGTAAAGTAACACTAGATACCACAGGAAGGATAACAGGAAGACGATGATCTCTCTTTTTTTGGCCAGCAAGCCATTCAATTTATACAGAGAATGAATTGTGTGTGTGTGTGTGTGTGTGCGTGTGTGTGTCTTTGTGTCATATTATGTTTAACAAAAGAGAGAGAGATGTACGTGCAGATACAGAAAGAGACAGAGAGAGATAGTGAGAGCGGCAGAGAGAGAGAGAGAGAGAGAGAGATCTCCTGTTTGCCTATTAGCTGAAGAAGTGTCTGGAATCCCTGCGAGAGCAGGAACCCATCCACTCCACTGTCTAATCCACAACAAACACACACACACACACACACACACACACACACACACACACACCCCGCCGTCGTATCTGTTGCTATGCCACCCGACTTCTGATGGATTTCTGTTTTCACCAAATGTGTGTGGTAAGAGAGCAAGGGGGCGGGGGGAACAGGGGAACAGGGGAAACCGAGAGGAGCGAGGTAGACAGAAGGAGGCAGGGAAACAAACAGGGAGGAAGAGGTATAGAAGTGGGAGAGAGACAGAGGTGGGGGGGAGAGAGAAAAGTGAGAGGGAAAAGGTAGAGGGAGGGGCGAATGACATAGCGGAAGTGGTAGAGAGGGAGGTAGAAGGAAAGGAAAAGAACGGAAAAGAGGTATTACAACACATAACCTATAAATCTCTCCCCCAGCTTTTGTTTTCCTCCCTCTCCCCTGTGTGTCTACAGACCGCTAGCTGTGTAAATACATACAGTAAATTGGCATGTGGCCACAGCATGCTCTATCCCCTGATCATACGCATGTGTGTGTATATGTGTGTGTGTGTGTGTGTGTGCGCAAACAAGCTGGGCATGCTAACAGTAGCAGCTGTCAAAACAGACAGTGTTCCTCCTTGCATGTGTAAGTTAGGAATATTAGGAGTTGAGTTGAGTTGAATTGAGTTGATTAGAAATAGAATTACAAAGTAATGTGGGTCATATAACAATGGAGGTGTTATAATTATGTAACTATAGTTTACTTTTCTCATCTTGTCATCTTCTCTCATCTGTTCTTCGTTTTAATTTGTATTTCCTATCGTCTCACTCTATATAACAATAGAAGAGGAGCCACTGCAGCCTAGTACAGCTCTGCTGGCAACTGCTGCTTGCTCATCTTATTCCCATACCATTCCCTCCCATCTCCTTTTCATTTAAACATCATCTCATTTCATCTCAACTGAATTGTCATTTCTCTCTCTGTCTCTCTCTCTCTCTCTCTCTCTCCTCTCCTCTCCATTCCAGCCAGTCACTGCCTCTGTGATCAACTCACCAGGTCTGGCTGGGTGGTGGGTGGTGGGTGGGGTCAGGCTGATGCCCCCAGGGGGGTGGGTGTGAGGGGGCATGACGCAGCGCTCTGCAGCCTTCCTCTGTCAGAGGGGCAGGGCTATGGGGGCGTCAGGCCGCCATGCATGCCTCCACTAGGGCGGTGACACCGAAAACACCTGAGGAGAGAGGGAGAAAAGAAGAGTGAGACACTGACAGACAGACAGACATATAGACACGTAGATAGAGAGATAGAGAGATAGAGAGATAGAGAGAAAGAGCGAAAGCAATTTGCTCTTTCATATGCATATTCACACATCTGCAAATCCTCATTTTGATTCCATTTCACACCATTATTGTGTAGGCTTGCACACACACTCACATACACACCACCAGCCATGAGGACTGTGTGTATGTGTGTGTGTGTGTGTGTGTGTGTGTGTGTGTGTGCGTGTCATCAGAAATAGCCCCCTGGTATTTCATAGGCATAAATAATAGATGTGTGTGTCTTTGGCAGTTTACACAATCAGTTTGCCTTCCCCACAGACAGACCCCCTACTGCTACTGTCTGGCAGAGAGACTGAGACAGACAGAAAGACAGACCGAGAGAGCGGGAGAGAAAGGGAGGGAGAGAAAGACAAAGAGAGACAGAACTGCAGAGGATAAGGGAGGAGAGATAGAAGATCAGAATTAAGAGACAAAGGAGAAGAGGGAGCAAAAGAGATGGAAGAGGGAAGGAGGGAGACACTAACTGTGTGTGTGTATGTGTGTTTGTGTGTGTGTGTGTGTGTGTGTGTGTGTGTGTGT